>JAAQRG010339777.1:0-19699 GCA_011634625.1 Babylonia areolata
TATTTATATTTTTTTGTATTCTCTAAACTTGGCACTTTGACCTTATTCTGACACAACAAGAGGAGTCATTATTATCATTTTTTGTTCAAACAGGAACTTCTTTTGCTAAGCATGGAATTATTTATTTTGCAAACGTTTTGGTGCAGATAGGAAAAAAGGGAAATTACTCTGTAATTAATGCTAGGGGACTTTATCACAAGTGAGTCTTGAAGGCCTTGCCTCTCATTTGTTTTGTCTTAGCTAGACCTCGGCCATCCACATTTCAGAAGCAGACATCCAAAATATACGCTTCAACCCAACTGAAAGGAGCATCGATAGCAATAAAGAACCCGAAGTTGTCATGAAGACCCAGACAACATGCAACGGGAAGTCACTTGGCATCTCATGAGCATATCATAGCGAGGGCTTCGTTCAACCTCGTAACAAGCAAATGCTTGGGGATGAGGCGGTGTCTGGATAAGTATTCAAACCTTTCAGAGCTTACATAGCTTCGCCCAAAGCCAAGACTCCCATCTGCAAAACAATGGCAAAGAGCCATCGAGTCTACCTAAGTATATACTGAACTCATTTTTTCTTTACTCCACGGAAGAAAAAAGATTAATGCCGTCTTCATGCACTGGTCAAATAACCTGACCTGTATGAATGACCGTTGGTTTCAACTGCAAACGTCGAGGCTATTTGGTGAATGTTTTCATGGCAGATTTCTTAGTGGACGACATTTAAATGCATTCTTCATACTGATAATTTTCTTTCTCGTATTCTTGTCGTCCTGCACCCGTCTCCCCTCCTTCACATCAATAGGGCACTTAAGACAAATTGTGAAAATGTGGTCTGTGGAATAGTAAGTAAACCGTCCTTTGGCCTCTTTGGTCCTTTTCTTTCCTCTTCTTTCTTATTCTGGTTTGTATTTCATATGTTTTCCCTTCTTTCAAATGATAAAAATGGATAAAAGATTAATTTTAAAAAAGAAAGATTTAACTAATTACGCTCATAAAATAAACTCCAATCAATGCAATTCATTCGTACAGTAACACTCAAAGACGTTTGGAAGGAACAAGGAAAAACAAATCAAATTATGGTGCTTTGACACTCGCCGACCACTAAGGCCAAGGAAAAACATTAGAAAAACATTGGAGAAGTTTGGTATATGCAAATCATGACATGAATATGATTTTTCATCTGGAGTGAGTTTTCACTTTAATCTTGATATTTTACGAAAGATCTTTGAAAAGGTAAGATAAAACAGTGCCAGTTTTCACCCACATATGTAGTTTTTTTCGTAACTGCAGTCATATATCTGAAATCTGACACATTTTAAGGAATATGTTTTGGCACGCGAACTATTTTAAAAATTCATTCTAATTTGACACGTGGCACTGGTGGTTACATTCTGTAATTGATATTTATGGAGATACGTAATTGGGATTGGTGAAGACTAGACCGTTTTATTTGTAAAATGGTTTACCATTTTAAGCTTTTGAGAATTCTCGTTGCCAGATTAGCCTTCTTATAACCTGTTGATTATTTCATCCTATACTCTGTATACAAAGATATGGTAAACAATTACTATATGCTTTGAAACATGTAAATCAGTTCTTTTAAAATGGCGTGCGATTGCGATATAATCAGCTTGAGTAATGTCAGGTCATTCAAGTGTTTCTCCTTTGACATTATGTCCTAACTAATAGCAGATGTATAAAATCTATCTTCTCCTCCCCCAAGTCACGCAGATTCCATAAATTTACATTCCTCCATTCCATTTTATGCCAGTGCTTGTGTCTTCAACAGTTCGTTACCACAACTCCATATTTGTGATGATGTAGTCTATGATAGCAAATTGCCAAAACTATGGAAATCTAATTTAGAACAACAACTTGTTAAAATACTTGTGACAGTAAAAGCATTAAAGTTAAAACGATGATTTAAACAGAAAAACGTGCTAAAAACTAAAAAGATTTTCTGGTTCCCTTCTTTGGGGAAAAGATTCCTAAAGCCAAACCAATTGACAGAACTGAGGATGATTGCCTGGTGACATTTCCTAACGAACGTTTCCGACATCCTCTGTTTCTGATTTAGCTTTAGACAACCTGGTGGAACGACCTTCCCAACGGCTGGGCGACCATTAAAACGCCATGTACATGTGGTGCAAAACTACTTATCCCTTTTGCAGTCACAAAACCGTTTTCCAAATTGTCATCGTCGAAAGTATCGGTCTCGGAGTCTTTTTACCAAAACCCAGGAGGATCTCTACATTTCGCGCGATGCAGCGTTCCACAGTTGAAATCAAACAACACGTCTTTAAAAAGCACCCTGTCCTTTAGAGTGAACGACACTATGCCGTCACTGGTCTGTCCTGGGTCATCTGTTGTCAGCAGCGGCATTTTGTTCAAAATCTTAGCACGTGCTTCCATGCTTCGGCAGCCGGCCATGTGTGAAATCCGCAGAAAGCAAAGCTCCTTCAATCGTCTGGGTTGTTGGGATGCACATCTCAAGTAGCGGTAAATGTCGTCAGAATCCCACTCTTCTTCCATGCCAGAATATGGCATAAATTCCTTAAACTCGAACAGCTCACGGTTTGTGGTGGCCCCCGATCTGTACAAAAGTCTCACAATTTTCATGTGACCATTCAGGGCAGCGATTAGCAAGGGGCTCTCCACGTGTTCTGGGGTGTGCTGAATTATGAGAGCAGCGTGAAATGTTGACACACCTGTCCCTATTGCTATAGCTAACATGTTATTCAGCTCCTTGCCGGCACGCTCTTCGAGCTCTTCCGTTGCTTTCATTATCATGCTCAAGACTGAATCAACCACGTCCTTTTCGCTTTGAGTGTCTGTTATTTCCATCAAAGAAATTAGGTCTTTCTGCACCACAAACTCAAACAATCTTTTGTTTCCTACTTTAATGAAAGTTCCCATAAAACTGACCAGAAGAGACTTTTTAATAAATCCACGCAGCAATAGAACCTGTGTGTGACGAACTGCTGCCGGCACTGAATGAAATCTCTGGACCAGTGTTGTCAGCACAGACAGAAACTGCAAGCTGGGCTTTGACTGCAGTACTTCCGAAAATAATTTCCAGTTTTTCGCTATCATGGCATACTCAAGTAAACGCTCTGCTGCCTTTTTGTCGACCATACGCAACCAACCCAGAAACGATGGATTCATTACTGCTTTACGCACGCTAAAGTTTGCCAAAGTTGCTACAACAAGTGAAGAGAACAAGTTCATCTTCTCACACACGGCCTCAAACAGAGATAAAATCTTCACATTTGTATAGGATTGCAACAGCCCAGAACTATTCCTCCTAGCTGGAAGAACGACGTTGTGGATGCAATCAAATGCTGCCGAGTAGCCGTGAAGTCTGAGCTCCTGATCAACCTGCAGAGCCATTTTTTCCAGCGTCTCAACCTTTGGTAAAGCCATGGATGTGGGGTGTGGTTCTCCTCAGTTACTGTTAACAAATCAAGAGTGTCAGGTCACCTTAGTAGAAAGCTTTGACATTTGTCATACAGCTTAGTATTCCTCATTTTTATCCATACTTTAATTTCCATTTTCTCCTATTTTTCTCGTCGTTTTAAATTCAGACATACAATAACAAAGACGAAGACAACAACATAAGGAACAGCAGCAGCAGCAATTTTCCAATATGATTCCGTGATGTGGTTTGACATTTTTCTTTTTCTTTTCTTTGCCCCTCAGCACGCTCAATGCAAAAGCTGGGTGAGAGTTGGCAGAAGAAAGAAAAACAAAATATCAACAAGAAAAATATGATTCAAGTCACTTTTATGATTCAGCAACTGTCAAGAAACCTTTGGTTATCGAAAGGCGTCAGATCCAGACATATTTTAACCTCTGGTCATCGGAAATTGTCCCCAAATCTTTCTGGAAAAGTGTAACTTCTGAGCCTCAGAGACCATAAATAAACTAATCTACACTCTCTGCACCTCGTGAAGTTTTCCGTGGCATGAAAGGCAAGTGAGAAAACGTATTTATCACTTTGCAATCTCCATACCCAACTACCGATCACAAGATGAAATAAGCTCATCGTTTTCATCAGTCTTTGAGACAGAGTTTGGATTTCTGATTTGTTTTCCTGAATGATGGGCGTGTTTAACATTTTCGTATTCTTATTGTCCTGCTAATTTTTAACTTCCCCCTTCGTTTTGATATTGCACTTACGACTAATCACTTGTAAAACTTCTGGTCTAAGAAACTGAAAGAAAATGTCTTAAGCCCACGACTTGTTACGCAACACCAGACAGACAAGGTGTATGCATCAGCATTGCTGTTGTGAGAGAGTGAGTGATTCGGTGGATGCACAGAAGAGGTTTCATATGGATGTATGACAATTGCAAAACAAAACTGCGGAATGGGGAGGTGGCGCTATATAGTAAACGGGCAGATTATATCACAAACATCTTTCGCCTATAATCTGTATTTGAATCCTTTATGGTAGGCCATATCCTAACTACGGATATGAGGAAATCGTTATCGGAGAAGTTTGATGATGCATTTGGTGAGCATCAAATAACATTTCTCAGGAAGAGTCCTTTCTGTTCACGGGAATCTTTACATAGAATGACATCTTTGGGGGAGACTTTAGAAGAAAGTTTAAACAGTGTCACTTCAATACGTGGGACAGGTTTGTTTCATCACTGCAGTGATGAGTGTGGAATCTGATATATTGTAAGAATGTGTGTAAGCATAGAGAATGTTTTCCTAATCTATTGAAAATAAGTTTAACATGCTGCACTAGCGAATGTACTGCTGCATATAATTTAAGTTGTGTAAATTTTCCGTCGGTTAGACTTAAAATATTTCCTCGAAAAGCACTATGTTGACATATTTTAAACTTTTCATAAGTCACATCGCGGGAGCTGCCATCTGTACAGCCTGGTAAACCATTACGTACTGTGTTTATGATATATACATGAAATGAAAGATGAAATTAATGTACACAAGATTTCCTTTAAAATGTCTTGTAATTACATGACAGTTGAAACATTAAAGATTAACCTGTCATAAATGTATTTCTCTTCTGACAAGATATGCTTGATACGTTGATAATGGCGCATGAAAATTGCATGTTCTACTAACGTGCAGAACAAGTCCCAAGAATTAACTGACCAGATGGCATGAGAAATACCCCTGAGTGAGTCTTTTCTATCCTGAACCTCTTAGTACTGGAACATATTTGGATTCAACAATACTTTATCTTTAACATGAAAAATGTATGGAGTCTTGTAGTGATACACGTAGATACGTGGGCAGCATGTGGCAGGTGCCTTCAAAGTTAGAAATCGATAAACTGACTGAAACTTTTCAGCGTTATTTGTGCCGATAGTGTTTGTTCTAACTTTCCACATATTTCCCCAGTGTCTTTGTCCTCAACACTTCTTTACCACTCCTCCAAACTCATGATGAGAAAGTCCAAGATAGTCATTATCCAAACCTATGATAATGACATCTAATTTTATACAATAACTTGTTAAAATACACATGACAGTTAACGTATGAAAGTTAAAACTATAATTTAAAAGAAAACACATTAACATATTAAACTGATTTTCTGGTTCCCTTCTTTAGCGAAAAGAAAACCTGTCTAATTGCACCAAAAAAAAAAACAAAAAAAATTAAGGATGATTATCTGACGAGGTTTTCTAATTAAAGTTTACATCACCCAATTTGTATGGGCTTCGACCAGACGATATGCCGGTGGGATGACCACTCCAAAAGATTAGTAACCGTTAAAACGCTATGTACACATGGTGGCTAAACACTTATCCCTTCTGTAGATCCAGAACCGTCTGTCAAAATGTCATCGAAAGTATCGCTCTCGGGTATTTTTGTCCAAAATTCAGGAGGATCTCTATAAGATACTGCGCAATGTAGCGCTCCATACTTAAAATCTAACAAGACGTCTTTAAAAAGCACCCTGTCTTTTAGCGTATACGACACGGAACTGTCACTGGTCTGTCCTGGGTCATCTTTTGTCAGCCGCGGCATTTCGTTCAAAATCTTAGCACGTGCTTCCATGCTTCGGCAGCCGGCCATGTGTGAAATGCGCAGAAAGCAAAGCTCCTTCAATCGTCTGGGTTGTCGGGCTGCACAGCTCAAGTAGCGATAAATGTCGTCGGAATCCCGCTGTTCTTCCATGCCAGAACTCGTTTCACACACGCGATGAAGATATTCCTGAAGCTCGAACAGCTCACGGTTTGTGGTGGCCCCCGATCTGTACAAAAGTCTCACAATGTTCATGCGACCATTCAGGGCGGCGATTTTCAAGGGGCTCTCCGCGTATTGTGGGGTGTGCTGACTAATGAGAGCAGCATGAAATGTTGATACACCTGTCTCTATTGCTATAGCTAACATGTTATTCAGCTCCTTGTCACGCTCTTCGAGCTCTTCCATTGCTTTCATTATCATGCTCAAGACAGAAGCATGCTCGTTTTCACTTTGATGGTCTGTTGGACTTTCAGAGCCTTTTACTTCCATTAGTGAAATGAGGTCATTTTGAACTACAAATTCGAACAAGCTTTTGTTTCCTACTTTAATGAAAAATTCCAAGAAATTCACAAGAAGATGTTTTTTAAGAAATCCTCGTTTCAACATACTCTGTATAATAGGAACCACTCCTGGATCTGAATTAAAGCTATGAACCAACGTGTTCAGCACAGATGGAAACTGCATCTTGGGCTTTAACTGCAGTATTGTCTCCATAAATCCCCATTTTTGCTTTGTCATGGCATACTCGAGAAAACGCTCGGCTGCCTCCTTGTCTACCATCTGCAGCCTTTCATTGAATGATGGACTTCTTGCTGCATCAGTTGTGTTCTGAACGTCTGCCAAGGTTGCGACGACAAGCGAAGAAAACAAATTCATCTTCTCGCACACAACCTCAAACAGAGCTAATGTCTTGCTTCTGTTGGGTGGCAACAGCGCACCGTCAGTCTTCTTTTCTGGAAAGACAACGTCCTCGAAGGCCTCTAATGCTGCCAGGTAGCCGTGCAGTCTGAGCTCTTGATCAACCTGCAGAGCCATTTTTTCCAGCGTCTCAATCTTTGGCAAAGCCATGGATGTGGGGTGTGGTTCTCCTCAGTTACTGTTAACAAATCAAGAGTGTCAGATCATGTTAGTAGAAATCTTTGACTTTTGTGATTTAGTATTACCCGTTTTTGACTCACTTGTGTAAACAAAGTGAGTCTATTTTTTAACGCGGTGTTCGGTTGTGTGTGTGTGTGTGTGTGTGTGTGTGCGTGTGTGTGCGTGTGTGTCTGTTTCCGTGGTAAACGTTAACATTGCCATTTTCTCTGCAAATACATTGTCAGTTGACACCAAATTTGGCATAAAAATAGGAAAAATTCAGTTCTTTCCAGTCATCTTGCTAAAAAATATTGCACCTCTGGGATAGGCACAAAAAAATAAAAAGCCAAATTATATGCAAACTGAATTTGCTGTTATATTCATATATTTTTTTATTCTCTAAACTTGCACTTTGATATATTCCGACACAACAACAAGAGCATTCATTTTTATCATTTTTTGTTCAAACAGGAACTTCTTTTGCTAAGCATGGAAGTTATATTTCTGGTGCATGTCTTTGCTGCAGATAGTAAAAAAGGGAAATTAATCTAATTAATGCTAGGGGGGGTAATTTGCTTTAAACTGATCTTTCTCATCTTAAACATTACTTTGAAATTATACTCAATACATAAACAGCTTGTTTTACTCTCGGTGTACAGGGCTTTCACTCTGTTCATTCACCCAAGTGGTCTTTTTCAGAAAATACTAAAATCAATACTGCAAGTGGACTTTATAGATCTATTGGCTGAGCCGTGAAGGTCATGGGAAAAAATCAGTTGCGTACACATTTCTACATATTCAAAGCGCGTACTCATATTCCTCGCGAACGTGAAGGACGCCATTTTGTTTCAAGTTGTTGACCTGCCCGTTCAATCCTATATTCAATCGACAATACACAACATGTGATGGAAAGTTGGAGAAGGAGACCGTTAAATATTTATTCAGAGAAAGATTTGTGAACGCCTCACTTACTGGATTATGCCCCAAACTGCTATAAAAATAACAAAATCAGTGGGAATTCAGTTAAAAATAATAAACCATGAGAGTTAATACCCTTGATGAAACGCAAACATTTCCAGTCTTGACTTTTCTCAAAATCCTTTTCACTTCATACAACGTTTAGAAGTACTTGTACTTGGCTCTACATGTTATTAGTTTAACAAAATACTAAATTTTCATATCAACTTAACTATAAAACTAGAATGATCAGTAAAAGAGAAATTGAATCGATGTGTCGTACATTCCCGGCGGGTGTAACTAAAACTTGTACATCTATCTAGATCCAGAGAAAACGGCTAAATGTTACAGTGTGATTGCGGCGATAGCCACGTCTCCTTCACCGCGGACTTAAAGAATTTTAAATTGCCCTTAAAGATTTTTTGAATGCCCAAGATACACCAGAATAATGATTTAAACAGCGTTCTCACTGCGAATACCGCAATCGATTTATCGCCCTTTAAAAAAGCATGTCTAAATGTTAAATTTTTTTTTGACGTCAGTTAAGGAGCCACGATAGTGTATTGGGTAAGACAGTTTCTTCTCGCCCGAACACGCGGGGTTCTAATCTGCCGTCAGGACTTCTTTTTTTTTTTCCTTTTAACCCGAAGCTTTATAATAAATACAGAACACATTTTAACGATTAGATTTCTTTTTAAGTGTATCACAAGTGAATCTTGAAGGCCTTGCCTCTTGTTAACCAAACGTTAATATCTTTCCCTTTTGTGCCATTTTCAACATAGACTGGCCCTTTTTAAATGATTGTTATTCCAAAATCAATAATACACAATAAAAGTAGAGACTTTTGGCATTTCAAAACAGGTGTACCTTCCAACCTTAGATTAAGACTGCCAAAAATTTGTGTCAGATTTGTCCATGTAAATCGTACCAGATGCTTCACTTAGCTTCCGAAACTGACCATTGATACACTGATGTATCGTTTAAGTTGGACAGGAATAGCCAAAGGGAAAGTTCTGGACAAGAGGAAGAGCTCCAAAAACAATTACAACTTGCACATGATATATTCCACGTGCGATCGAGGTTGTACCAGCGTTGTCTATTTGTCATTTTGTTTGTTTTTTTGTTTGTTGTTGGTGGTGGTGTTTTGTTTTGTTGTTTTTTGTTGTTGTTGTTGGGTGGGGTTGTTTGTTGGGGTTTTTTGTTTGTTTTTTGTTGGGTTTTTTTGGGGGGGTTTTTCTTTTGTTGTTTTCTGCTGTTGTTTTGCCTGTTATGTTTCTGTTTCCAGCTCGTACAGGCAGTTTCGGTTGCCCAGTTCAGGGTAGCCTTCTAAAGATATCTGTTAACTGATTCTAAAGTATTTAAGAAAACGAGCAATAACAAAGACGACGTCGACGACAGCAGCAGCAGCAGCAACAGTTTTCGAAGTCGATTCCGTGATGAGGATTGACAATTTTATTTTTCTTTCCTTAGTCTGCCCCACAGCACACTGATTGGAAAGCTGGCTTAAGAGTTGGCCGAGGAAAGAAAAATAAAGGCAATAACTTGGGGGGTGGGGGGGGGAGCATACATGTATTGATCCAGCCATTAACTTTTGTGAATCGGCAACTGTTCAATCTTTGGTTATCTGAAGGCGTCAGATACTGTTTCGTGGCAAGAACAGTCAAATGAGAACCTCAGTAACCAACCACTGATTGCAGTTGAAATAAGACCATCGTCTTCAATCTCTGTGACGCATATTGGATTCGTGAAGTTTTCCTTAATGATGAGCGTATATGTTTTTGATGTCCCGCTCCTATGGCGTGTTTTGTTGTTTTTTTAACACATCCTCCCCCTTCCATCACCACCATACTGATATTGTACTATTACAAATCGCGTTACTTTTTTTACCTAGAAATTGAAAGAAAAATGTATTAATTCCGCGGCTGGTGTATATATCATCATCAGCAGCAGCAGCACTATGTTGTGAGCGGGTGGGTGGGTGACTTGGTGCACAGAAATGGTTTTACGTGTATGTATGGCAATGGCAAAACAAAACCGTGGAGATGGGGAGGCGACACTTTATAGCAAACTGGCAGACGACACCGCAAACTTCTTATGAAGCTGTATTTGAACCCTTTGTGGCATACCATAATCAACCGGCAGAAATACTGATTTCGAAAGTCTGCAATTACAGAACAGTAAATAATATCAATACTTCTCAGGCTGTTAAGCCACCCACTATATACTGCATTTATAATACATACAAACAATAAAACATGCTTAAAATGGTGTACATATTTCTTTTAAGACGTTTTGCGATTACAGTACAGTTCATAAAAGGTTAGAGATTATCTTGTCATACATGTATTTTTCCTCTGAAGCGACGTGCTTCACAGCTTGTTATGGATGCATTAAAAAAAAATCATGTCCTCCCGAAAACGGGTGGAACAAGTCCCATGAATTGACTGACCCCTGAAAGTCTGCCCCTTTCTGCCAGTCTTTTGTCTTCAACTGTTCATAAGTTCTGCAGACTTTTGTTGTCCAAAAATAGAAGTCTGTTCTCCCAAACTGATAATATGGTTTAATAATGCACATTAACTTCTCAGAAAATCCTCAACATTAGAGTACAGGTATGAATATAAGTACTAACAGTAATTTGGGGAGAAAAAAAGGTTGAACTGTTAAACTTGTCAAAGTGAAAAACATTAATAAAATAACATTACATCGACATCTCTCGTTGAGTTTTCAGTTCTCAGCAAGAGACAGAACTAATGACGATTACCTGATGACAATTCCTGACCTACATTTCCGGCACCTATTCTTAGCTTCAGCTTCGGACCATTCTACTCCTCTGTAGATCCTCGACAGCTGGGTGCCTATCAAAACGCCAGCTGATATGTCAATCGTCTAAACTGCTTATCGATTCGTCATCGAGAGAATCGCTCTCGGATTCATATGGACTGAACCCGATAGGATCTCTGTTTCTCGCTTGGTGTGGTGTTCCATCCTTAAAATCTAACAAGACGTCCTTGAAAAGCACCCTGTCTCTGAGTGAGAACGACTTCCGGATGTCGCCGGTCTGTCTCTGGTCAACGTGTGTCGGCAGACGTATCTTGTTCGCTATGTCAGCACGCTCACCCAGGCTCCGGCAGCCAAGCAGGTGTGAAACCTGCAACAAGCCCAGGTCCTGCAGTCGTCTGGGCTGCTGTGCCGCGCTCTTCACGTACCGGTAGATTATAGCCCGCTCCTCTCGCTCATCCTCGTCAGCCCCCATGCCGTCACACATCCCATCGTCCAGCGATTTCAGAAGCTTGTGCAGCTCCTTGTTTGTGGTGGCCCCTGTTCTGTACAAAAGCTTTACAATGTCCAATCGACCGTTCACCACGGCATTGTACATGGGGCTCTCCATTCCTTCCGGAGTGAACTCCACAGTGTAATCAGCGTGAAAGGTCGACAGACCTGTCTCCATTGCTATCATCAGTATTTCCTTCAGCTCCTTCTTCCGCCGAGGCAGCTTGTCAAACGCTTTCACTATCACGCTCAAAGCTGTGTTCAGCAGCACCTTGTTTTCGTTTTCATCGTCTTTCTCAGTTTCATCTTTTAATACTTCCGTCAGAGGAATGAGATCATTTTCCACAACAAATTCGAACAAGTCCGCGTTTCCTACTTCAATGAAAAATCTCTCGAAAATTACCAGAAGAGGCTTGCATTTAACAGCACGTTTCAATAAGATCTTTGTAGCAGGAAAAGATTCCGGCACTGAATGAAAGCCGTAAACCAGCCTTACCAGCACAGACATGAAAGTCTTCTTCGGCTTGGACCGCAGTATCAACATAGCAAGGCGCCAGTTCTTCTCCTCCACGGCGTAATGGAGGAACAACGTGGCTGTCTTCAAGTCGGTCATCCGCAGACTGGCTGCAAACTTTCCACTCTCGTCCTCGTCTTTCCACTTCCGACTGTCCACCAAGTACGCGACGATAACCGGGGAGACCAAGTTCATCTTCTCACACACGCTGACGAACAGGGCAAATATTTTCCCGTCACTCTTCGCGAGCGGCAAGAGCCCAGAGTTGTGCCTCCTGGCAGGAAAGACAACTTTCCAGACGAAACTAATTGCTGTCCTCACGCTGTGGCACCTGACCTCTTCATCAACCTGCAGAGCCATTTTTTCCAGCGTCTCAATCTTTGGTAAAGCCATTGATGTGGGGTGTGGTTCTCCTCAGTTACTGTTAACAAACCAAGAGTTTGAGATCACGTTACTAAAAAAAAACAAAAAGAAACATTTTTTCCTTCGCAGTTTTTGACATAACTTTGTACTTCCTGTCTTTCAACCATAGATTTTTCAATTCGTATTTTCTGAATTTCTTTATCTCTTTGTTTCAACTCTAAATTTTCTGAAAAACCTTGTCTTGGTTTTTGCTTTGGACTTTTAGTCCATTCATTATTGCCAATTGTTGTGAAACGTTTCTTATAGATAGATATCTTTCAGGCAGTTTCATAGGAAGAAAATTGAAAATACATGGAGCACTTATTTCCCGAATTTATCGGAAGCCAACCGACGACGCAGACCACATGGAACTCCTTATGTCAGATCCGTTCGTGTGAATCGTAGCAGCTGCCACATTTCGCTTCCAAAGCTACACTGACTCGGTGCATCGTTTATTGTAGCGGATAGTCCAGCCGACCGTACCGGACCACATGGGGTTTGGCAAACCATACAAATGTTCAACCGCGTCAACACAAAACTATCACGGGGTTTGGCAAACCATACAAATGTTCAACCGCATCAACACAAAACTATCACATCTACAAATAAAAAATAACGAAAAAAAACAAACCAAGACAAACCCATAAAACAGTTCATGACATTCCCAACCATCTAGCTCCTTTGGGCAAAGAAGACAAGGACATGCTGACCATGTCAGTCCTTCGGTTTAATCTATCATCCCCCGATTAAAAAAAAAAAAATCCTAAAAAAGGATGATAAAAATTAAAACAAACAAATAACACTTCAAAGCCTAACAAAAAATACATAAAAAGCCATATAGGCAAATAACACTGCAGAATGGACAGCTAGTGCCCAGCCTAGTGTTCAGTTTCACTACCTTGTTGCCAGAGCAAAACAGCACGGACTGCAAAAAAGACTTAAGTGTCACGGCTTCACAAAAGAACAGTGAAGAAAGAAAAAGGCAGAAATAAAGGGAGCAACTGAAAAGAGAAAATTTATCCCACAGAATTTCCACAAGGCGGGGATGCTATTTATACTGACAGATTCCCCGGCATCCCACAGGGGTGACTTGTTGCAGTATTGGTTGCAATAGGTTGGACGGGCGCAATAGCCGAGTGGTTAAAGCATTGGACTTTCAATCTGAGGGTCCCGGGTTCGAATCACGGTGACGGCGCCTGGTGGGTAAAGGGTGGAGATTTTTACGATCTCCCAGGTCAACATATGTGCAGACCTGCTAGTGCCTGAAACCTGTTCGTGTGTATACGCACGCAAAAGATCAAATACGCACGTTAAAGATCCTGTAACCCATGTCAGTGTTCGGTGGGTTATGGAGACACGAAAATATTTACCCAGCATGCATGAACCACGACAGTCATTGGCAAGTCGATGTTGGTCGTGTAACGGAAAGAAGAAGAAGAACCAGGGGAACTGACAGCTCGGAGAAGTGACGTCAAAAATGGCGACAGTCATTGTTCTAAAAATAGTGGAATTCAGTACAATGTACAAAATGCGCTTGCAATTCACTGAATATTCCGCAAGACAGTTTTGTTGGTCCTAGTTTGATTGCGGGGTGGGGGTTGGAGGAGGTGGGGGTGGATGGGGGTGAATCCAACTCGAATAGCTTAACTGCCGTGTAAAAGGTGACCGTCTGAAAGAGTGAACATTTTTTCCCCGTTAGGTATTGTCATAAAATCGTCTTTTTCCAGAAGACAAATAGGATGGATTCACCCATTCGTCAAAATAAAGTGCCTGGCGCGGACTGGCGGAAACGATTAAAACACGTTTACGGCGATGTATACCTTTTATGCCTTTGCCATGTGTGGAATGTGGTCTGCCTCGACCGTGCAGTTGAACTGGCCGTGGGTCAGTGTCTTTACATCGTTATTGGACAGTGGTCCGTAACCGGGTTGGAAGGAGCAGATGTTGGAACGATGTATTCAATCAAACACGACAGAACAATGTCAAGCCTACATAGCCAACATAGTACGAGTCGTAATTTGAACCGCGCGCTACGCACGCACGCACACACACAGGCGCACGCACACACACACACACACACACACACACACACACACTTCTCAAGAATATGTTTATCAATTTACGCGCTTCTTTTTTTTTTAAATCCACCTGTATACTATGTAGATACAGAAACTGAAACTAGGCCAGCGATGGATAAAAATTTTCAGCTTCATAGAGAAGCGTGATTTACCTGATCTCAGCGGATGACTCAAAGGTCATTTAATGAAGGAAGGAAAGAAGGGGGAATGAAAAAAAAAAGAAAGAAAAAGTGTCAGCTTCAGTTTCTTAAGGAGGCGTCACTGCGTTCGGACAAATCCATATATGCTACACATCTGTTAGGCAGATGCCTGACAACAGCACAACCCAGCGCACCAAGTCAGGCCTTGAGTGATGTGTACCTGTCAGAGTGGATGTCCTACAGAATTTTGCCAAAGACAACACAGAAAAAAGGTGAAAAAATAGAAGGAATGTGCATTCCATCAAGTCATTCAGTTTTCATTCCATGCACGCGCGTCACTTCTTTGCAATTATTTTGTGAATAGAGAACCCACCAACGATCTGAAAGCTAGACTTTCGACAGTTTTCCTGAAACAATGGAGAAGGGAAGCTAATATTGTCAGTTCCCTGTGCACCGCCGGCGTTTTAGACAGAAGGGTGCACCTGTGTGTAAAACTGACGCGACGCGGAAAATGGGACAGAAAAAAAATGTTGCGGAGAGGGGTTAACATTTAGGTGCGCAAAAGGGAGTGCAGCTCATTTCAATCCTACTACTACTATCACTGCTGCTGCTGCTGCTGCTGCTGCTGCTACAACAATGATTATTACTACTACTACTACAACGATGACAACTAATACTTCGCTTCAGTATTGTAAGAAGATCGATGTTACAGTGTCGTGTCGTGTAGGTTTTTTTATTATGTTTTGTGTTTAATGGAGTGAATACAATTGTCTGTTTACTGCACAGATAAAAAATACAGGACAGACATGACATCTACGGTAAGCGCGATCAACATCTTTAGACGAAATAACTTAAGGCCGACATATAAGCACTACAGAAATGCATAAACTAATAGACATACAGGCAGACATACAGACAGAGCTTTCACTGTATGCTTATGAAAGCTCCTAGCCAATACACAATGCAATACACTTTGAAAGCTTTGCAGAAAGTTACCCAACCTCTACACCCTTCCGTAAAGATAACTTTTCCATGAAAGAATTAAACAAATACGTCTGTGTTGGACGTCGGTAATACTCTAAGAAATAAATAAATAAATAAAACACGTGAAAGGGCAAAGAATCCCGATTCTTTTTTCCGGAAATGACCTCAAGTGCTTGACAGAGAGGGTACCTCCCGACAGCGCTTCGTGTCGTTATCACTACGTACAATTGCCCTTCGTGCCCATGGCACTACTGTTTGAAGTGGTTTTTGTTTCATTTAGTCGTCTCAATAGCGCTACATGTTATTAGCGCTCCGTGTCTGTGTTAACAGCGCTACGTGTCGATAGCACAAATATTTACCAACCGAATGCTTGTTTACGTGTCAACAGCGCTAAGTGTCAATAGCAACAATGTTTGCCAACCAAATGCTTGTTTACGTGTCAACAGCGCTAAATGTCAATAGCAACAATGTTTGCCAACCAAATGCTTGTTTACGTGTCAACAGCGTTATGTGTCAATAGTACAAAAATTTGCCAACCAAATGCTTGTTTACGTGTCAACAGCGCTATGTGTGAATAGCAACAATTTCTGCCAACCAAATGCTTGTTTACGTGTCAACAGCGCTATGTGTCAATAGCAACAATGTCTGCCAACCAAATGCTTGTTTACGTGTCAACAGCGCTAAGTGTCAATAGCACCAAATTTTGCCAACCTAAGCTCGTTAACGCTGTCTGTCAACAGCACTACGTGTCAGCCGCGCTATGTGGCAGTGGCGCTAATCATTTGTCAACTTTCAAGTCACTTATTGCTATGTTTCATTGGCGCTGAACTACGGAAGTAGCCTGAAACTCAAACAGCCTTGAACTTGATGCAGTGCAAATCGCGCAGACAGACTCTCTCTGTACTTCTCGCTCAGGAGAGGGGGACGGGGAATGGGTGAAGGGGTATCGGAGTCTGAGGGTGGGGGAGAAAATACTTTGTGTGAGAAATGTACTCTAATACTCTAAGGGTGTTGTGGGTTTGGGTGTTGTTTTTTTGTTGTTTTGGGGGGGTTTTGGGGGGGGGGGGGGTTTGGAGGGGGGCCGGGGGGGTTCAGCATTTGCGAAAATCAGACACAGTTGGGTCAGATGAGGACAGCACTGAGAGTTTTCAAAACCAGCTTTAAAGTTCGCGGACCGCGTGATGCGATTACTTCGTAAATCGCAATATTCTAAGACTTTCTTTCATCTTTTGTGTGTGTGTGTGTGTGTGAAAATCAAGTACAGTTGTTGGGGTGAGGGGGCGAGGGGGGGGGGGGCAGTACTGAGACGACCTTCGAAATCGTATCTTGAGGTTCATGGACCGTGAGATGATTACATCATTTAGTCACAGATGTTCTGAAAGGAATCGATATCAAGATTGTACATAGGTGTAGCCTGATCCGATCTGGAAAAAAATAATAAAGATCTATATATCTATATATCTATCTATATATATATATATATATATCGGTTTCCATACTGCGTGACCGGTCCCTCAATGACGAATCACATTATCAGAAATAATCGCCATATAATTAATATACACTTGGTTTCCCCTTGAAATCCGCAAAGGGTCTAAAATTCGTGAAACTGATAATATTTCTTTCAGGTGGTTGATCAAACAATACAAAACTATCTCGCCTAAAACGTGACAAATGTGCGAATATGAGAATCCACCGGCAACAGTCATACACATTAGCACTTTTTTAAAAATTAAGTGGGTTTTGTGTGTGTGAGTGTGTGTGAGAGAGAGAGAGAGAGTGTGTGTGTGTGTGTGTGTGTGTGTGTGTGTGTGTGTGTGTGTGTCTGTGTGTGTGTGTGTGTGTGTGTGTGTGTGTGTGTGCGTGTGCGTGTGTGCGTGAGAGAGGGAGAGGGAGAAAGGGAGACAAAATTAACATGCATCTGACAAAGGTAAAAGCTGTCGATGTGCAGATCTTAACTTTCCTGATGGTGAGTAGAATTAACACATGCAAGTAAATGCAACATAATAAAGGCAGAAATTTATCAAGCATTCAGTCACAGAGAGAGAGTGAGTGCACTGACAGTCTTCAAGAATCGAGAAATGCAATTGTCACGTGGCGATAAAAGTAGTGGTCCCATCGACACGCAGTGCTCTTGAACGTAGTGGTAATTGCACGTTAGTGCTGTTGACACGTAGCGCTGTTGACGTAGATAATGGTACGTAGCACTGTTGACACGCAGCTCTGTTGACGTATGATAATGGTACGTAGCTCTGACACGCAGTTCTGTTGACGTATGATAATAGTACGTAGCACTTGACACGTAGCTCTGTTGACGTATGATAATTGTACGTAGCGCTGTTGACACGTAGCACAATTGAAAATGATAATGGTTCGTAGCGCTACTGAACGTGCGATAATGGTACGTAACGCTGTTGACACGTATGATAATGGTGCGAAGCGCTGTTGACACGAAGCGCTGTAGAACGTATGATAATGGTACGTAAAGCTGTTGACACGTAGCGCTACTGACCGTATGATAATGGTACGTAGCGCTGTTGACACGTATAATGGTACGTAGCGCTGTTGACACTTATGGTACGTTGCGCTGTTGACACGTATACTGGTACGTAGCGCTGTTGACACTTATGATAATGGTACGTTGCGCTGTTGACACGTATACTGGTACGTAGCGCTGTTGACACGTATGATAATGGTACGTTGCGCTGTTGACACTTATACTGGTACGTAGCGGTGTTGACATGTATGATAATGGCACGAAGCGCTGTTTACATGTATGATAATGGTACGTAGCGCTGTTAACATGTATGATAATGGTACGTAACGCTGTTAACATGTATGATAATGGTACGTAACGCTGTTGACACGTATAATGGTACGAAGCACTGCTGAACGTGTGATAATGGTACGTAGCGCTGTTAACATGTATGATAATGGTACGTCGCGCTGTTTACATGTATGATAATGGTACGTAACGCTGTTGACACGTATAATGGTACGAAGCACTGCTGAACGTGTGATAATGGTACGTAGCTCTGTTTACATGTAAGATAATGGTACGTAACGCTATTAACATGTATGATAATGGTACGTAGCGCTGTTTACATGTATGATAATGGTACGAAGCGCTGTTAACATGTATGATAATGGTACGTAGCGCTTTTAAAGGTATGATAATGGTACGTAGCGCTGTTTACATGTATGATAATGGTACGTAGCGCTTTTAAATGTATGATAATGGTACGGAGCGCTTTTGACACGTAGCGCTGTTGACAGTATGATAATGGTACGGAGCGCTGTTGACATGTATGATAATGGTACGTAGCGCTGTTAACATGTATGATAATGGTACGTAGCGCTGTTAACATGTATGATAATGGTACGGAGCGCTGTTGACACGTAGCGCTGTTGACCGTATGATAATGGTACGTAGCGCTGTTAACATGTATGATAATGGTACGGAGCGCTGTTGACACGTAGCGCTGTTGACATGTATGATAATGGTACGTAGCGCTGTTAACATGTATGATAATGGTACGTAGCGCTGTTAACATGTATGATAATGGTACGGAGCGCTTTTGAATGTATGATAATGGTACGGAGCGCTGTTGACACGTAGCGCTGTTGACCGTATGATAATGGTACGGAGCGCTGTTGACACGTAGCGCTGTTGACCGTATGATAATGGTACGTAGCGCTGTTGACATGTATGATAATGGTACGTAGCGCTGTTGACATGTATGATAATGGTACGTAGCGCTTTTGAATGTATGGTAATGGTACGGAGTGCTGTTGACACGTAGCGCTGTTTACATGTATGATAATGGTACGTAGCGCTGTTGACATGTATGATAATGGTACGTAGCGCTGTTAACATGTATGATAATGGTACGTAGCGCTTTTGAATGTATGATAATGGTACGGAGTGCTGTTGACACGTAGCGCTGTTTACATGTATGATAATGGTACGTAGCGCTGTTGAATGTATGATAATGGTAGGTAGCGCTGTTGACACGTAGCGCTGTTGACAGTATGATAATGGTACGTAGCGCTGTTGACCGTATGATAATGGTACGTAGCGCTGTTGACACGAAGCGGTAATGACACGCTACGTAGCACTAAAGAAACTTACACCATCGACAAGCACCACAGAGAGAGAGAGGGGGGGGGGTGAGGGCGGGGCAGGGACGCTTTGATGTTTTACTGCCATAGACAATGCAGCCCTTGTGACAGGGGGAAACACATACAATTTCAAGAGATATAAGATCAACA
>JAAQRG010339795.1:0-19756 GCA_011634625.1 Babylonia areolata
AAATAAATGGGTGGAGAGCACCCCTAAAATTTTAGATAGGGAAATCTTGTTGTTTACAAAAAAAAAAAAGAAAAAAAAAAGGAATACAGTCCAGTCCGATCCATTTCAGTCCAATACAGTCATGTACAGTTCCACGGTTCAACACAATATAGTACAGTATAGTGTAGTGCAACATAGTACAGTGCAGTTCACCCCAGGACAGTACATTACAATGCAAAACTGTACACTACAGTACAATAAAAAAAAAAAACCCAAACAAACATAGAACAGCACAACACAACATTATTAATGCAGTGCAGTAGAGTACACCACAGCATAGTACGGTACAGTTCAGTACAGTAAGCACAATGTAGTACATATATACAGTACAACATACCACAGTGCACTACAACACAACTCAGAACTAGTACAGTGGAGTATGACATAGCACAGTACAACGCAACATAATACAGTAGAACACAGCGTAGTACTACAATACAACACAACATAGTACAGTATACTACAACTTTATACAGTACAGAATGCAGCATAGTACAGTACAGTACATCACAACATAGCACAGTACAACACAACATAGTACAGTACAATACATCACAACATAGTGCAGTACAACACAACATAGTGCAGTACAACACAACATAGCGCAGTACAACACAACATAGTACTGTAGCACAGCACAGTACAACACAACATAGCACAGTACAACACAACATAGTACAGTACAGTACAACACAACATAGTACAGTACAGTACAACACAACATAGCACAGTACAACACAACATAGTACAGTACAACACAACATAGTACAGTACAGTACAACACAACATAGCACAGTACAACACAACATAGTACAGTACAGTACAACACAACATAGCACAGTACAACACAACATAGTACAGTACAGTACAACACAACATAGCACAGTACAACACAACATAGCACAGTACAGTATAATACAACATAGTACAGTACAACACAACATAGCACAGTACAACACAACATAGTACAGTACAGCACAGTACAACACAACATAGCACAGTACAACACAACATAGTGTAGTACAGTACAACACAGTACAGTACAACATAACATAGTACAGTACAGTACAACACAGTACAGTACAACGCAACACAACATAGTACATTACATTACAACACAACATAGTAGAGTACCGTACAACACAATATAGTACAGTCAACACAACACAACATAGTACAGTACAGTACAACACAACACAGTACAGTAAAGTACAACACAAGATAGTACAGTACAACACAACATAGTACAGTACAGTACAACATAGTACCATGCAACACAAGATAGTACAGTACAGTATAACAGTACAGTACAACATAGTACAGTACAACACAACATAGTACAGTACAGTACACTCACAACTTAGTACATTACAACACAACACAACACAATACAACACAACACAGCAGTTCACTGGTCACCACCTCAGGACCACCCCATCACAGCAGTCACCAGCCACTGGCCCACAGTCACTTGCTGTGTGTGTGTGTTGTGTGTGTGTGCGTGTGTGTGTGTGTGTGCGTGCATGTGTATGCTCGTGCGTGTGTGTGTGTGTATGTGTGTGTGTGTGTGTTCCAGATTTTAGCACTGGTCACTCGCAGACCAAGCGGTCCCTTGTTAGAGCGTGCATGTCCTCCACTATCACCAAGGCCTCCTCCCGCTTCCGACAGCTGCACGGAATTCCCCGCCGCAGGCCCGGTAGACCCATGCTAGACTTGTAGGGACTGGAGGTACGCAGGTACGTGCTGACCTGTCGCATCCCATAGGGTCGTTTCCTGGCTGTATGGCTGCCTACACGGCGGGGTTAAAAAAAACGGTCATACACGTAAAAGCCCACTCATGTGCGTATGTACGAGTAATGTGGGAGTTGCAGCCCATGAACGAAGAAGAAGAAGAAGTTTTCCAGCTGACGGGCGCAATGGCCGAGTGGTTAAAGCGTCGGGCTTTCAATCTGAGAGTCACCGAGTTCGAATCTTGGTAAGGGCGCTTTGATGGGTAAAGGGTGGAAATTTTTTCCGATCTCTCAGGTCAACATTATGTGCGGACGTGCTTGTGCCTGAACCCCCTTCGTGTGGATACACAAGCAGAGGATCAAATATGCACTTTAAAGATCCTATAAAATCCATGTTAGTGTTAGGTTGGTTATGGAAGCAAGAACACACCCAGCCTGCACACCCCCGAAAACAGTGTGTGGCTGCCTACATGGGAGTGGGGTGTGGGGGTGGTGGGGTAAATAAACAAAATAGTCATACACATAAAATGTTACATGTCTGTATGAGTGTGTATGTGTGCGTGACTGAAACCTGATTTAATGACACAGGAAACGAATGATGAGCGCCCAGTGGCAGCCGTCAGTCAGCTCCACCCAGATAGGCAGCCTGTTGTGTAAATGCCTCCTTGTTTAGAGATTGTCTCCGACAAGGATAGGTGGCATGTAGGTATCCATATCATCATATCATGGTCTGGATGCTTGTCTCTTTGATGAGACAAAAGATAGGTCAAGGTCTGCTTCACCAGTTAGAACACAGAGCTGTGAGATACTAAAGGCGAAAATCCAATGTGACAGACATGTGCTGAAAGAAAGAAAAAAGAAAGTTTGGCTCTGAACCTCGGTGGCGTGTTTTTCCCAGGGGAGAGCAGCCAGTTTTAGACATGGGACAACTGCTCTGACAAGAAATCTCATACGTACATGGACATGCATTCACACAAACAGTCGCCCAAAGACTGCATGCATGTGTGTGTACATACTTTTGCATAAGTGTATACATGTGCACATGGGCATGTATGCATATTTGCGTACATACATGCTCATACTACACACACGTGTGTGTGTGTGTGTGTGTGTGTGTGTGTGTGCAGGCACATACAGGCAGTTGTACATGCGCACACACAGAGACACGAGCTTCCACATACACACACACTTGCACACGCAAGTGCGTTTTTGCGCGTGCACACACACACACACTCACACCACACACCCACCCACCCACCCACACACACACACTTATACCCAACACAGTACACACACACTCGGGTGTGTGCACACACACACACAAGCACACTCACACACACACACACGCACGCACGCACACACGCATGCACGCACACACGCACGCACGCGCACACACACGCTCCACCTCACCCCTCCACACACACACACACACACACCAGCACCACACACCCACACAAGCACACACACATACCCAATGCAATACACACACACTCGCACGTGTGCACACACACACACACACACACATAAACACACACACACATACCATCACCACACGCACACACACACACACATACCCAACACAATACACACATACTCGGGCGAGCGCACACACACACAAGCACACTCACACACACACAAGCACACTCACAAGCACACTCACACGCAAGCACACACACACAAGCACACACACACACACACACACGCACGCACGCATGCACACGCTCCACCTCCTCTCCCCCCACACACACACCCAACACCCCCTGCCCCCTCTCCGCCCCACACACACACCCAACACACACACACACACACACACGCTGACCCCTGCGTTCTGTGTGCGTGTGTTTCAGATCACTGCCAGCAACACTCACACTGCACACGGGGCGACCTCAGACAGACTTGCTGGTCTCGCATCACTAAGGCAACATACGAACACAAACAGAAACAGCTCACTTGGGCCTACAAGTTGATGTGAACTAACTGGGTTACTTGCCCTGACATTCAGTTCTGTCTGTCCTTTAGGTAAGTGTGTCCCAACACTCTTGTTTAGACTGCTCTTGTCTCGTAACCCTGTGACATTCAGTTTTGTCCTTAGGTTAGTGTGTCTTGGCACTCTTGTTTGTTAAGACAGCTTAGACCCCCACTCTTGTTTCGTCAGTCTGTGACATTCATTTCTGCCCGTAGGTAAGTGTCTTGGCACTCTACTTTGTTAAGACAGCTTAGACCACTCTTGTTTCATAAGTCTGTGACATTCATTTCTGTCCTTAGGTAAGTGTGTCTTGACACTCTTGTTTTGTTAAGACAGCTTAGACTGCTCTTCTTTTGTAATTCTGTGACATTAAGTTCTGTCCTTAGGTAAGAGTGTCTTGGCACTCTGCTTTGTTAAGATAGCTTAGACCACTCTTGTCTCATAACCGTTTGACATTCATTTCTGTCCTTAGGTAAGTGTGTCTTGACACTCTGCTTTGTTAAGACAGCTTAGACCACTCTTGTTTCATAAGTCTGTGACATTCATTTCTTTCCTTAGGTAAGTGTTTCTTAGCACTCTGCTTTGTTAAGACAGCTTAGACCGCTCTTGTTTCATAAGTCTGTGACATTCATTTCTGTCCTTAGGTAAGTGTGTCTTGGCACTCTGCTTTGTAAAGACAGCTTAGACCACTCTTGTTTCGTAACCGTTTGACATTCATTTCTGTCCTTAGGTAAGTGTGTCTTAGCACTCTGCTTTGTTAAGACAGCTTAGACCACTCTTGTTTCGTAACCGTTTGACATTCATTTCTGTCCTTAGGTAAGTGTGTCTTAGCACTCTGCTTTGTTGAGACAGCTTAGACCGCTTTTGTCTCATAACCGTTTGACATTCATTAATGTCCTTAGGTAAGTGTGTCTTGGCACTCTGCTTTGTTAAGACAGCTTAGACCGCTCTTGTCTTGTAAGTCTGTGACATTCATTTCTTGTCCTTAGGTAAGTGTGTCTTGGCACTCTGCTTTGTTAAGACAGCTTAGACCACTGTTGCTTCTCAGATACACAGAACTTAAGATTTGTAAAGGAACAGGCGACGAAATTTGATGCAGTGAACAGTCCAGCTTAGGACTGAAGTATGGTAGTACCAGTAGGCAATGCAATGGGAAATGATACGGATTCTAGAAAGAAAATTTTTAAAATAGATAATCTCAATAAAATTTTTAAAAAATCTTTTAGAAAGAATCTTTAGATTCTGTGACAAGAATAATAATAATACTAATAATAAAAACAACAATAACAATAATAATAATAATAAGAAGAAGAATAACAATAACAACAACAATAACAATAATAATAACAACAACAATAATAATAATAATAATAGTGATAATAATAATAATAATAGTGATAACAATAATGATAATGTGCATTTATGCAGCACTTACCCTGATGCTCTAAGTGTATTTACTAATACATTAAGTATTGATAAGACACAGAACTATGATAAAATATATAAAGAAAAGAGTTAAGTTACAAACATGCTAAAAAAAATCAATTTTTTTTTAGCAATGTAACATCACTTATGGTGCACACACCTCTTCCACCTCACCCCCAGCACCCCCACCCCCTCGCCCCCAACCCCCTCCACACACACACACACACACATACAGGGGGGGACCATAAATCTTTACTAGATCAGAAAGGAAAGATGGTGCAGAACCAGCAGAACCGTATAATGGTGCACAACCATTTAATGAATTGAAACATATACAAGCTAGCTAAGCCACTTATGAACAAACTGTTAAAGAAATAAAAAAGGGGTGGCGCTCTTGTTATAGTGACGTGTTCTCCCTGAGGAGAGCTGCCCGAATTGCAGACAAGAGAAATCTGTTTTGACAAAAGAGTGATACAATGCATACTTCTGTGTTTACTGTTCTAGAATGTTTCAGAAATGATGTCCGTTTTGTTTGAAGACTTTCTTTGTTCAGTGGCTTCTGCCTTCTGCATTTCAGGATAGTTCACATGCAGTCAGTGGTAGCATTAGTCTCGCAGGGTGCATTATCAGTTTTAGTGCACTTAAACGCTCTATTTTGTTTTGCTAATGTTTGATTAAGCATAAAGATAATCTTTTCAAGGATTTGAAAAAAATTGGTTTTCACAAATTTCTGTCTCTCAAAGTCCATACTGTGAATGAAGCATATATCTTCTTACCTGAATAAACACAACATTTTCAATATTTTGTTTGTGTTTAGCATGAATCACACGAACTCTGAGAACTGTTAGTCAGGAAACTAGTTTCAGATTCAATAGTTTCAGGGAAGTTAACACAGGCAGCAGTGGCTTGCAAACATTCACCATGGTGCGAAACAACCAGCTCAGTCATGCAACTTCAATGTGATCCACACGCAATCCAGACATTTCCAGAAAACTTAGGTCAGAACCTGTGGGGGAGGTGGGCGCGGTGAGTCGTCAGGGCCTTAAAGTGTTGCTTCTTGTTGCAGAGTTCTGTCAGGTCGTGTCAGCACTGTCTAGGACGGAAATACGCAAAAGTTTATGGTGGCGAATCGCAGCGGCTAACACAGAAGAGAAGCGACGGCGCCATAGGGTCCTCTAGCAACAGCGCACACGCTGCCTTTCACCTTGACCTTGTGTCTCCGTCGTCGTTTCTCACTTAGACCGGATCTGCGTCAGTGTTGATTCGCACCAGTGGTGGATCGAATTTGTGACTTTGGCTGGATCTGCGTCATTATTGACTCGCATCAGTGGTGGATCAAATTTGTGACTTTGACAGGATCTGCGTCATTAATGACTCGCATCAGTGGTGGATCAAATTTGTGACTTTGGCTGGATCTGTGTCATTATTGACTCGCATCAGTGGTGGATGGAATTTGTGACTTTGACTGGATCTGTACCATTATTGACTCACATCAGTGGTGGATCAAATTTGTGACTTTGACTTGACCGGTGTCATTATTGACTAACGTCAGTGGTGGATCGAATTTGTGACTTTGACTTGATTGGCGTCATTATTGACTCACATCAGTGGTGGATCAAATTTGTGACTTTGACTGGATCTGCGTCATTATTGACTCACATCAGTGGTGGATCGAATTTGTGACTTTGACTTGATTGGCGTCATTATTGACTCACATCAGTGGTGGATCAAATTTGTGACTTTGACTGGATCTGTGTCATTATTGACTCACATCAGTGGTGGATCAACTTTGTGACTTTGGCTTGATTGGGTCATTATTGACTCACATCAGTGGTGGATCAAATTTGTGACTTTGACTGGATCTGTGTCATTATTGACTCACATCAGTGGTGGATCAACTTTGTGACTTTGACTGGATCTGTGTCATTATTGACTCACATCAGTGGTGGATCAGATTTGTGACTTTGACTTGACCGGCGTCATTATAGACTCACATCAGTGGTGGATCAAATTTGTGACTTTGACTTGACTGGCGTCATTATTGACTCACGTCAGTGGTGGATCAAATTTGTGACTTTGACTGGATCTGCATCATTATTGACTCACATCAGTGGTGGATCAAATTTGTGACTTTGACTGGATCTGCGTCATTATTGACTCACATCAGTGGTGGATCAAATTTGTGACTTTGACTGGATCTGTGTCATTATTGACTCACATCAGTGGTGGATCAAATTTGTGACTTTGGCTTGACTGGCGTCATTATTGACTCACATCAGTGGTGGATCAAATTTGTGACTTTGACTGGACCGGCGTCATTATTGACTCACATCAGTGGTGGATCAAATGCTACATCCTTTGTGTGAATGAAGATGCTGTCCAGCGCAGAACTGCGTGTTTGTAAATTCTTTCGGAAACGTGGAGTGTGGCAGTTGGATTGATGTGATACTGTTGTCAAAACATTATTGTCTTTTCCTTTCCTTATAACTGATTGTGGCTTTGCTTCAGTGTGATATGAGGTGGCGGAGGTTGTTGTCTTTTTACCGGTTGTGTAATATCAGGACTGTGTGCTTTGTGGTTAGTGTCGCTTCCTTCCTCCTTTTTCCACATGGTCAGCACTGGGGAGGCTACTCCAGTGAATATGGTGTTGTGTTGAGGAAAATTATTTGCTAAAAGAAAAAAAAAAAAAGTGCTGATTATCTCTGTCTGTGTGTCCTTCTCTCTCTCTCTCTCTCATTGTGGTCCACACTGTCTTTCTACGACTGTCGTTTTCAGCCCTTCTGTTCTTGTTATCACGGGGGGTGGGGGTTTCTATGAATATCGTTGTCAGCCCTTCTATTGTCATCATGGCTTCTTTCTACGACTGTCGTTTTCATCCGTTCTGTTGTCATGGTGGTGTTCTTTCTACAGCTGTCGTTTTCTGCCCTTCTCTTGTTGTTGTTATCGTGGGGTATAATTCTTTCTTTAATTCTCGTTACCACAGTCTGTAATTGTGTGGGTGTCACCTCATTTTCCTGTCTCCACACGTAGCTGTCTGTCTGACTCTGTCATCGCATCTTTCTGCAAAATCCACCCGTCTGCTTGTTGTTGGTCAGCTTTCTTTTTCTCATGGAGAAAAGGGTTGTAAAATCTTCCAGTGAATAGGTAAATGAATAGATTAAAAACAACCAAAAAACAACAACAACAACAACAACAACAACAACACACACACACACACACACACACACACACACACACACACACACACACACACACACACACCAGTAAATAAGCAAATCAATGAAAAGAAAATGAAGACAGAAATAACTCAGTCGATGAAAATGTTCCAGGGCTGGAAAAGTCTTGGAAATGTAGGACTTTTTTGTTGTTGGCTTCAGCAGATAACCATGATAATGATGATGATGACGATGGTTGTGTAACAGTTTTTTCTGTTTGGCTGTGCCTTGCCTCTTGTCTCGAGCATAAATCCTTGAAGAAGATGAGAAGATTTTGGATCCATTTCCTGAGAAGCATATTTAATAACAATGAATATAATAATGATAGTAGTAGTAGTAGTAGTAATAATAAAAATAATAATAATGGTAATAATAATAATAATGATAGTAATGATAAGGCAGATTGATACTCACACCAGACAGGGAACTTGTGCATTTACAATCATAAAATGTTAAACATAATATTTTTTTTCTCCTCAAGGCCTGACTAAGTGCGTTGGGTTACGCTGCTGGTCAGGCATCTGCTTGGCAGATGTGGTGTAGCGTGTTTATATGCACTTGTTGGAACGCAGTGACGCCTCCCTGAGTAACTGAACTGAACTGAACTATACATACATAAAAATACATTCATACATTTGAATGATAGACATGTTAGTTGTGGGGGTATCTTTGTCATTCCCTCTCTGTCTCTGTCACCATGACAATGTTTGTCTTTCTCTACCTCTCTTTCTCTGTCTTCCTCAGTTTCTGTCCGTCTCTGTCTCTGTCTGTGTCTGTCTCACACTTCTTTTCTCAGTTTCACGTTATCATTTCTGTTTGTGAAGTTGACGTGTGCTGTGAAGATTCTTTGTTGTTGTTGTTTGTTCAGTATTGCTGTGAAATATGGATGTGTGTGTATGAACACATGTGCACAGATCACCAGCTTAACAACAACAAAAAAATCACATGGCCTCTTGTGCTTGACCTTTCCTATTTTTTTTCTGTTCACTGGAAGAAAAAATGTCTGTGACATTTGCAAAAAAAAAGGAAAAAAAAGGGGAAGACCTAGTTTATTAGAATTGTTTATGGCTTTGTTAAAAAAAAATTATTTACAAAAGCCTTTGATATTTGCAGAAGAAAAAAATCCCATATTATTACTGGTGTTTGTGGCTTTGTCCAAAAAAAAAAGCAAAAGAAAAAAAAAAAAGCGTTTAACATATTGGAAAAAATCCCATATCGTTACACTTGTTTAATTGCTTGTTAAAAAAAATAAATAAATAAAATAAAATAAAAACATTTTACATTTGAGTAAGAAAAAAGAATGTTACATATTATTATAGCTGTTTGTGGCTTTGTTTTAGAAGAAGAAAATAACTTTAGCATTTGCGAGAAAAGAAGTCCTTTATTATTAGTATTATTACCGTTGTTTGTTGCTTTGTTTTGAAACACAGCCTTTGATAGTTGTGAAAGGAAAAAAAAGTCCTTTATTATTACCATTGTTTGTTGCTTTGTTTTGAAACATAGCCTTTGATATTTGCCAAAGGAAACTAGAACATTACACCATTGTTATCAGTTATCTGTGGTTTTGTTGGAGAAAAAAAAAGTCTTTGGTGTGTGTGGAAGGGGGAAAAATGTCCAATATTATTAGCTGTCTGTGGCTTTGTTTCATTGAGGTTTGGAAGACAATGGCCCTGTTTACTTCAGTGATTGATAAATCATTTCTGAGGTTTGGAAGACAATGTCCCTGTTTACTTCAGTGATTGATAAATCATTTCTGAGGTTTGGAAGACAATGTCCCTGTTTACTTCAGTGATTGATAAATCATTTCTGAGGTTTGGAGGACAGTGCCCCTGTTTACTTCAGTGATTGATAAATCATTTCTGAGGTTTGGAAGACAGTGCCCCTGTTTACTTCAGTGATTGATAAATCATTTCTGAGGTTTGGAAGACAATGTCCCTGTTTGCTTCAGTGATTGATAAATCATTTCTGAGGTTTGGAAGACAGTGCTCCTGTTTACTTCAGTGATTGATAAATCATTTTTGAGGTTTGGAAGACAATGCCCCTGTTTACTTCAGTGATTGATAAATCATTTCTGAGGTTTGGAAGACAATGCCCCTGTTTACTTCAGTGATTGATAAATCATTTCTGAGGTTTGGAAGACAATGTCCCTGTTTGCTTCAGTGATTGATAAATCATTTCTGAAGTTTGGAAGACAATGTCCCTGTTTACTTCAGTGATTGATAAATCATTTCTGAGGTTTGGAAGACAATGTCCCTGTTTGCTTCTTCGTGATTGATAAATCATTTCCATGAGGTTTGGAAGACAGTGCCCCTGTTTACTTCAGTGATTGATAAATCATTTCTGAGGTTTGGAAGACAATGCCCCTGTTTACTTCAGTGATTGATAAATCATTTCTGAGGTTTGGAAGACAATGTCCCTGTTTGCTTCAGTGATTGATAAATCATTTCTGAAGTTTGGAAGACAATGTCCCTGTTTACTTCAGTGATTGATAAATCATTTCTGAGGTTTGGAAGACAGTGCTCCTGTTTACTTCAGTGATTGATAAATCATTTCTGAGGTTTGGAAGACAGTGCCCCTGTTTACTTCAGTGATTGATAAATCATTTCTGAGGTTTGGAAGACAGTGTCCCTGTTTACTTCAGTGATTGATAAATCATTTCTGAGGTTTGGAGGACAGTGTCCCTGTTTACTTCAGTGATTGATAAATCATTTCTGAGGTTTGGAAGACAATGCCCATGTTTACTTCAGTGATTGATAAATCATTTCTGAGGTTTGGAAGACAATGCCCATGTTTACTTCAGTGATTGATAAATCATTTCTGAGGTTTGGAGGACAGTGTCCCTGTTTACTTCAGTGATTGATAAATCATTTCTGAGGTTTGGAGGACAGTGTCCCTGTTTACTTCAGTGATTGATAAATCATTTCTGAGGTTTGGAGGACAGTGTCCCTGTTTACTTCAGTGATTGATAAATCATTTCTGAGGTTTGGAAGACAGTGTCCCTGTTTACTTCAGTGATTGATAAATCATGTCCTTTCTCTGTCTCTTTGCCTGTGTTTTTGATTGCCTTTGTCAGAGTTGGCTTCAGTATCGATATCATTTCCCAAAACTAACGACTTGTAGGCAGAAACAAACGTTGGTTTGATTTGTTTGTTTATCCTTTTTTATGTTGTTTCTTTATCAAAGGGCACAGTGCATGGTCATTGTGGGTGGATTTTCCTCACTTTGGGACAAAAACTTTTTTCTTTTTTTTTTTAATTTCAAGTAATAAGAAGGCTTATCATCCAGTATGGTTTTTTCATGCAAAGTTAGTTAATTCAGATTTTGATGGAGGAAGTAGTTTTTGTTATCAGATAAACAAATCCTTTTTGGGGGGGAAAGGCAGCAAGAAATGGGCATGCAAACAAACATAAATATTTTGAAATAGAGAAACTAAGAAAAGACTTCAACTGAAATTAAGGTTATTGTTCTCTAGGTAATTAATTCTGTTGTAATTACATATCAGCTTCATCATTATTGGAAAAAATGCAAGTGCAGTTTGATAGAACAACCTTGATATTGCACATACATGCACATGCATGTGCATACATACACACACATACACACAAACATGAACATGCATGTGCATATGTATATATACACACACACACATATACACAAACATGAACATGCATGTGCATATGTATACACACACACATATGCACACAAACATGCATGCATGTCGGAAATGCCCACAGTACTCAAGACTTACCAGAAGCAAAGTATACTTTTTACCAATCAGCCAAAATGAAACTATAAAAAAATCAGTTAAGCAACAAAGACAGAAACGCAACAGTAAAAAAAAGAAAATGAAAGAAAAAAGTTTCATCTTTATTGAAAGGAAAATTTATAAGGAAAGCAGAACAAAATGCCAAAATTTACACGCTTTCTTTTCGGTTGCAGACTTTTGTGAATCGTCATCACGAGACCCCCGTTCGTGTGTGCGGAAAGCTTTGTGGAATAAAATCTCATCAGCCACATTCAAGAGTTACCAGAAACAAAAGAACAACCAGTGTCTTCTTTGGAATTACCCAGCAAACTGAGCCAAAGAAGGAGGAACCTTCTATATACATATATGGGCACAGTAGCTGAGTGGTTAAAGCGTTGGACTTTCAATGTCAGGGTCCCAGGTTCAAATCTTGGTAATGGCGCCTGGTGGGTAAAGGGTGGAGATTTTTCTAATCTCCCAGGTCAACATATGTGCAGACCTGCTTGTGCCTGAACCCCCTTTGTGTTAATACGCACACAGAAGATCAAATACACACATTAAAGTTCCTGTAACCCATGTCAGTGTTTGGTGGATTATGGAAACAAGAACATACCCAGCATGCACACCCCGAAAACAGAGTATGGCTGCCTACATGGGGCGGGGTAAAGGGGGTGGGGTGGGTGGGTAAATAAACAAAATGGTCATACACGTAAAAATCATTATATATCCCTCTGAGTGTGTATGTGTGCATGCTTGAAATCTGATTGAATGACACAGGAAATGAATGACGAGCGCCCAATGGCAGCTGTCAGTCAGCTCTACCCAGGTAGGCAGCCTGTTGTGCAAATGACACCGTGTTTGCAAAGCGCTTAGAGCTCGGTCTCCGACCGAGGATAGGCGCTATGCAAGTATCCATATCATTCATTCCTAAAAAAAAAAAATAAAAAGGTTAAAAGACCCACGGCGTTTTTCAGCCATCAGGGGCAGTGAAATCATTTCCACCGTGTCTGGGTCTTCTCTCCTTCCACTGCTTTCAACTTCCCCATCCACAGTCAGCTGCCCGTTCACACCTGGGTGGAGTGAGGTAAACTGATATAAGGTGCCTTTCCCAAGGACACAACGTCATGCTGAAACGGGGCCTCGAACCTTGATCACTGGTGGACACTGGATCAGAGATTCAATGCCTGATCGATTCGGCTATGTCGCCTTCAGTTCATGGCCTGTGTAAACGCTTTGCAGATAAAGCCAAGCAAAAATGAAAATTGAGAGCGGGAGGGCGTGGGGGGCGCGGAGTGGGTGTGGGGGCTTGGGGGAGGTGGGGGCGAAAGGTTGGGAAGGGAGGGGGGGGGCATCATCCTGTCAGTCTCATTTATAGAAACATGCATGCATACCTGTTACCACATTTCAAATGTGCACACACACACACACACACGCACACACACACACACACGAACACGCACATATGCACACACTCCTCACACACACACATAGTGATACGCACACACACACACGCATGCATGCATGCACTCATGCACACGCTCGCGCGCGCACACACACACACACAAATCCAGATTGTATGAGATTATTACATACTTATGAGATCCACCCCTTCACATAGAAATCGCTACTGCAAATCAGACTTTGTGTACCATGGGACAAAAGACTTGAGCTACACAGACGTGGTTTATGTAAGAGAAAGCACCAGTATATTATGGAAGCAGAGGTTTAAGAAAAGTGAAGTTTAATTTCTGTGAAGCCGCTCTCACCATTTCTGGTCAGCATAGCTGTTTTTGTTGACAAGTTTAGCAGAAGACAAGTACATTGATAACAATTGATGGAGTTGCCTCTGTTAGTGTTTTGAAAATGTGTTTCTTTTGTCTTTCGAACAACAAAAACATTGATTTTATATGTTGTCCGAAGTGAGTGGTATTTATTCGTCAGAGAGTGGTTTCTTTCTTTTCTTTTGTTTTTGTTGTTGACATATGATTGTTTTTTTGTTTTTTTTGTTTTGTTTTTTTGTAAACATATTTTGATTGTTCAATCTGATCGTGTTGTTATTGTTGTTGTTGTTGTTAACATATTCCGATTGTTCAATCTTTTTTCATTCCATAAGTTTGGAGGTGAATGTCAGTTGGTTCCCACCCCCCACCCCCACCCCCCACCCCCGAATTCTTGTAAATGTACTGTATGAAATTATCTTTAATTAATTAAAAGCTTTAAAGTGAGCTGACATGCAATAGTGCTGTTTTGAAGACATGCTTTTTGTTGTGGCCATTGTTTTTTTGTGTGTTTTTTTTTCTTTCTTCTTAAATTCTGTGTAAGAAAGATAGAGAGAAGAGTATATGTGTGTGTGTGTGTGTGTGTGTGTGTGTGTGTGTGTGTGTGTTTCTCATGATATCAATGTTTGTTTTTGATAACTCTGTTATCAGTCATGATTTAAATCATTGGGTGATTCCTTGGTGCAGGCTTATTTGGTTCACCTGCTAGGGGAGTTCTTCTGTTCAGATCAGCAGATGGCGTACTGTCTCTCATGTGTCGGGAATGAAGTGTGTTTGTGTGTGATCGTGTGTGTATGTGTGCTAGTATAAATGATAATGATGATAATAGAAATAATAATAATGATGATAATTATGCTAGTAACAATGATAAAAAAAAATATAGTATGCAAAGTGTGTGTGCATGATCATGTGTGTATTTGTGACAGTATTAATGTTATGAGAAATGATGATGATAATGGTAATCATGATAGTAACAAGGGTAAGAATATGGTGTTCTGATAATGATAATAACAATAACAATAGTTTTAATAATAGTAATGATGATGATAATAATAACAATGATAATAATAGTAATAACATTAATGATAATGATAATAATAACATGGGTTGGTGCTCACACCTCCAGACATGAAGATCATGGCGTTCACAATAAAAGTTATACATACATTCTTAAGTTTTCAATCATTTGAAGTACAACACACTGTCACTCACAAAAAAAACAACATGCACACACACAAACACACAAGTGAAAATTAACAGGTTTAGATGCCAGTAGTCAGAACTGATGGCTGGTGAGGGGACAACTCGTGGAGTTATTCCCCTTGAGCATAGTAAAGACCGACAGGGCATGTACAGAAACGGTGATCATTGTCCACATGTACACAGCCAGGTCACAGTCACACACACACACACACACACACACACACACACTGCCTCCTTCCACTGCCCCCTGAGAAAACTTGGAAGTTGAGAGTTACTGTTATTGTGATTAAGAGGAAGGTGGCAGAATGGTTAAGACATTCATCTGCCAGTACAGAGTCTGCACGTGCCTGGGTTCCAATCCCGTTCTGGTAGCCCTTTCACCCAAGTTTGACTGGAAAATCGAACTGAGCTTCTAGCTGTTCGGATGAGATGATAAACCGAGGTCTCGTGTGCAGCACGCATGTGGCACACTGAAAAAGAACCTATGGCGATGAGAGTGCTGTCCCCTGGCAAAATTCTGTACTCAGATAGACATACACATATATATATGCATGCACTGAAGGCCTGATTAAGTGTGTTTGGTTATGCAGCTGGTCAGGCAGTTGCGTAGCTGATGTGGTGTAGCGTATATGGATTTGTCTGAATGCAGTGACGCCTCCTTGAGAACCTGAAACTGGTATTGATTGACATAGCACAAATCACTGGCGACTAATTTCCCTAATAATAGCTTACCAAAAATAGGTATAGGTTTATATATATATATATTAGATGTGTGTTTATTATAATGACTTGGAAAATGCAGAATCCAAGATACCTTTCAGTTAAACCACACAGACTTTTGAAGTTGATCCCTATTTTATGATACACTAGAAATTGCCTTGTAAATATTTCAGTTTTAAAGATATGAACTCAAGTGAATATATATATATATATATATATATATATATATATATATATATATATATTCTTCTTCTTTAATTATTTATTTATCTATTTGTATATATTTTGTATCTATATTTGCTTTTGTTTTTTTCTTAAACAGCAGCAAGATATAGAATTAATAATCAATAATTTTGTCTTCATTTTTTCCTACTTTTCACGTCATAATAGATATAAAACTACATGTTATAAAGTCCGAATTTTTGTGGTGTTGAAACATTTTTTTTTGTGATGATGATTATGACTTTGTATCAATAGAATTTTCTTTTCTTTTTTTTCCTTCTTTTTTTAAGACAGTATGCCAAATCAGCTGTTTTTCTTTTCCGTTGCAGACTTTTGTGAAACCACGTCACATGACCCTCGCTCATATGTGCGGAGAGCAATGTGGAATAAAATCTCGTCTGCAACATTCTTCGAAAGGCAAAAAAATGCTAGGCCTCGCGCTGTGGCATACCAGTATCGCTGTCCATCTTTCCAATAAGCGTATGCATAGCAGTTTCTGTAATAATAGACGGAGATCTTTCCATTCGCAGTTTCTGTATGCCATCCCTCCATGGGTGGAGCTTGGCTGGAAAGACTCTGGGGTGGAGAGAGGACAGTTGGCGACTTTTTCAGTTTCTCGAGGCGGCGTCCCAGCATTCGGATGAATTCATATTTGCTACACCACATCTGCTAGGCAGATGCCGGACCACCAGCATAACCCAACGCTGTAACCAGGCCTTGGGTGCATGCGTATACGTGTTTGTGTACCTATCGGAGTTGATTTCTTCTGCCAGAGGACAACGCTTCTGTTTGCCTTGGGTTCTTTTTTCAGTGCACTAAGTGCACACTGCACATGAGACCTCAGTTTATCGATCTCACCCGAGTGACTGGATGCTCTGTTTGATTTTCAAGTCAAATTTGGGAGGAAGGGCGAGACCAGGATTCAAACCCAGGCCCACACGGTCACTGTATTAGAAGATAAGTGTCTAGACCATTCAGCCACATTGCTCCAGATGACGACAGTGACTGGAACAGTGTGTAGTAGGAGATCAGAGTCATTTCTGCTTCTTGAAATGGACGAGAATCATTATGGATAGATTGACAGGGATAGAAAGAAAGATTATCAACCATAAATTCAGACAGTAAATACATGTGATTTGCTGCAAAAGCGGTAACCGGCATTTAAGATCAGGGAAGGAGTAGGAAGGTCCAGGAAACCTGTGTGACTTTTTACAGCTCCTCATTGGACCCTTTAATTTTTGCTTTTTTAAAATGTTTATTTCTTTGGTATGCTACATAGATGATGTGCTGACATGATTTCAAACATTCACACACATGTGAACGAACAGATACACAAACACTAACACATGGAGACAAAACAACAACAACAACAACAACACACACACACACACACACACACACACACACACACACACACACACACCCATGCAACACATACACACAAAAAAACCCAAACACTCTCTCTCTCTCTCTCTCTCTCTCTCTCTCTCTCTCTCACACACACACACACACACACACACACACATGTCAAGCCTATAAAATTGTAACATCTAAAAAACGGAATCCTAGTAAACTGCATTCTCTGTGCATGTGGGTGTGTGAATGAACAAATGAGAGGGACACATTTTCTCTGAAAGAGATTTTTCTTTGTATCTTGATACTTTGCATATTACTCTCAGTAAGATTATTTTCAAACCATGAGTGGTTTCTCACTTTTGAAGAGATATGTAAGTAGGCCCTTCTGCTTTCCAAACTTTTCATTTATATATGTATATTTGTATGTCTTATTTATGCCATTGTGTTAATTAACTTCATTAGAAGTTAAATTGTCTGTTTCTTTTGCTTTCTTTTCTACTTCTTCTTCTTTTTTATTTTATTTTTTATTTATTTATTTTTTAACAGAATGCTTGATAGTTTGTTTGACATTTTAATATCTAGTTTGTCATCGTTATATTTTAACTGATCCTGTATCCCATCTGTGGCAGAGTGCGTATCTCTCTCACATGGTAGGAAAACAAGTCAGTGGAAAAAGAAGTATGTTCCGTTTCTTGGTATAGAAGTATGTTCCGTTCCTATGACTGATAGTTTTGTTTTCGTATATCCCATTCACACACAAAAATGTGTATGTATAAGAATGAAAGAGAACAATCGTTTTTTGTTTTGTTTTGTATTTGTTTTTTTTGTTTGTTTGTTTTGGTTTTGTTTTTTTTTTTTGTTTTTTTTTTTTTACCTCATTCACAGTACGTAACTATGGTCCGTACCCAGACTATGTATTGCTCCTGTGACTGATAATTCTTTTTCAGTATTTCATTTAAAACAAACAAACAAACAAAACAAAAACAACCAAAAAAAAAAAAAAAAGTATGTTCCATTCCTGTAACTGATAGTTCTGTTTCTATGCCTTAGTCATGCTAACTGATTCAGAACCTGTGGCTGATAATTCTGTTTCTGTACTCCATTTAAAAAAAAAAAAGAAAAAAGAAAAAAAAGTATGTTCCATTTCTGTAACTAATAGCTCTGTTTCTATGCCTTAGTCATGCTTACTGATTCAGAACGATGTTCCACTTTCATGTCAGATAGTTCTGTTTCCATGTCCAATTCACACCTCTGATGTAAAGTTATGTTCCACGGATGATGACTGATTCTCATTACATTACAAAGCCTGACATTTGGTCTCATTAACTTTGTGTATTATTCCAAGGGATGGACAACCCAGTGTTTTTTTTTTGTAACGGCATTCAGTGGTGGTTGTTGAAACACAGAATGTCATGTTTACCTGTGGTTTGAATTTAAGATCACCGTGTATTGTTGTTACAGGAGAGAAAATAAAGTGTTCGTTATGTATTCATTTCCTTTTGTTCAGATGGCAATTTCTGTATTGACTTTTCTCTTCAGCACACTCGCATTTTTTTCTCAATTTTTTTTTTTACCTCTGTCTGCAGTCTGTATGTCCCAATGTCTTACTTACACAGATACACATACGCATTCTTCTCTTCCTGTAGATACACATAGATACAAACGCTCTTCCTCCCTCACCCTCTCTCTCTTCGAACTTATACGCGTACACACATATACTCTCTCTCTATATATATATCTCTCTCTCTCACACACACACTCTCTCTATCATTCTCTCTTTCACACACACACACACACACACACACACACACACACACACACACACACACACACGCAATGGAGAGAGACGGATAGACAGACAGACAAACAAACAGAAACAAAAGGAAAGGAAATGAAATGTAAATTTACCAGAGAAATGAGAGAAGCAAATGGATAAATGTGTACTTTTTTCCCCACCCAGCCCTGGGAGATAACAGAATGAAAACCACATGTTTGCACTACCATGACACACTCAAGACCAGAACTGTTTGCACTACCATGACACACTCAAGACCAGAACTGTTTTGACCAAAACTGTTTGCACTACCATGATACACTCAAGACCAGAACTGTTTGCACTACCATGGCACACTCAAGACCAGAACTGTTTGCACTACCATGACACACTCAAGACCAAAACTGTTTGCACTACCATGACACGCTCAAGACCAGAACTGTTCGCACTACCATGACACACTCAAGACCAGAACTGTTTGCACGACCATGACACACTCAAGACCAGAACTGTTTGCACTACCATGACACACTCAAGACCAGAACTGTTTGCACTACCATGACACACTCAAGACCAAAACTGT
>JAAQRG010339798.1:0-19749 GCA_011634625.1 Babylonia areolata
GTTGTGTTGTCTCTCGGACAAATAATAAGCTTAACACATCTCGTGTGTGACGAAGAGTATTTAATAACTGAAAAGAAATAAACAAACAGAAACTAGACCGTCAGCTGTTGTGGCCCTGACCATTGTTGTTACGCTGGCGCCCTCTGTATTCCTTGAGAGTCAAGGCAGATAATTCTAATGACAATAAGTTAATAACTTTCGACACAACAGAGCTGAGTGCAAGAGATTTGACGAAGCGAAGGAGGGAGGTCGTTCCATGTGTAAGGTCCTGAGGCAGAGAAAGAGCAGTAGCTGATTTTGGAGTGGTTGTCTCGCTGTCTTTCTGCCTGTCTCTTTCTTGAAATAACTTATTGATGTATAACTAGAAATGGTCCACATAAAATCTGTTTTCATCTCTCTGAGCTCACTCTAGAAATAGCTTATTGATACACAGAAAGAAATGGTATATGTGTCATTTGTCTCTTTGTCACTCTTTTTCCACAGATCACACTCTAGAAATAGATTATTGATACACAGAAAGAAATGGTATATATGTCATTTGTCTATTTGTCACTCTATTTCTTCAGATCACACTCTAGAAATAGCTTATTGATACACAGAAAGAAATGGTATATATGTCATTTGTCTCTTTGTCACTCTATTTCTTCAGATCACACTCTAGAAATAGATTATTGATACTGTGCATGTGTCATGTGTTTTTTGTCTCAGTGTGTTTTGTTGGTCTCAGTCTGACTTTGCTGTTCAGACTCCACATGTCTGACAGATGCTGTGTTTTGGTGATGTAAGTCCTACGGTGGCTTTAAAAATGCGCAGGCTGGAGAGCTGTTTGAAAAGATCAAGGACTACCAGCGAGCCATGGAGTGCTATAAGAAGGGCAAAGACTTCCGCAGAGGTACAGACACATTCTGGTTCATTTGAATTTTTTTAAAAACTGAACGCAAAGTTGTCTGCATTGAACATCCGCAGTGTGTGTTCTGTTGTAATGGAAGATCTGAACATAAAGTGTTCAAGTCGTCGTGTCAAATAGCACATGCCACACATACTGAAGCGTATGTTTGTACTGTGGAAAGTGCTCTGTTGTGTTTACAACATGTGTATGTGACCTGTTGATAAGATGATTGATGTGTGTGTGTGATGTGTATAAAACAAGTGGTGTATATGTATGATGTGTGAGGTGTGTGACACATTGACAGGACACGTGGTGTGTGTGTGTGTGTGTGTGTGATGTGTATAAAACAAGTGGTGTATATGTGTGATTTGTGAGATGTGTGATACATTGACAGGACACGTGGTGTGTGTGATGTGTGTGTGTGATGTGTGTGACCATTGATAAAACAATTGATGTGTGTGTATAATGTGTGTAGATTTGTGTGTGTGTGACTCATTGACAAGGCAGTTGGTGTTTGTGTACATTTTGTGTGTGTAAGATGTGTCCGTATGATATGTGTGTACAGTGCGTGTGTATGATTTGTGTGTACAAAGTGGCTTCCTTCAGAAGAGGGCGCTCTCAGGCCCACACAGGGAAGGTAATATACTGGGGGGGTTTGGGGGGGGGGGGAGTAATTGGCCGCATCGGCTTAAGTTTTCCTCCCCTTCAGCCGGATAGTGCTTTGCACAGGACAGGGAATCAGAAGTGGCTGGAGTCTGCACCAGTGGGTCACAGTAAATATGTTCGATTAAACATAGTTTTTTGGGGAAAAAATCCTTTTGTGTTTGTGTGTGTGTATGTGTGTGTGCACAATATCTACAGTCTACTGTGTGTGTGTATGATGTGTGTGTACAACGGTTTTTTTTTTGTGTGTGTGTGTATGTTGTGTAATGCGTATGTCATGTGACTGTACAGTATGTGTGCACAATGTTTTATGTATTTGTGTGTCCATGCAGCCGTGGACCTTGCACGTTACGCATTCCCAAGCGATGTGGTGAAGCTGGAGGAGGAGTACGGTGACCACCTGGTGTCACAGAAACAGCTGGATGCTGCCATCAACCACTTCATTGAGGCCGGGTCAGTGTGTGTGTGTGTGTGTGTGTGTGGACCACTTCATTGAGGCCGGGTCAGTGTGTGTGTGTGTGTGTGTGTGTGTGTGTGTGTGTGTTTACCACTTCATTGAGGCCGGGTCAGTGTGTGTGTGTGTGTGTGTGTGTGTGGACCACTTCATTGAGGCTGGGTCAGTGTGTGTGTATGTGTTTGTGTGTGTGTGTGTGTGTGTTTACCACTTCATTGAGGCCGGGTCAGTGTGTGTGTGTGTGTGTGTGTGTGGACCACTTCATTGAGGCCGGGTCAGTGCGTGTGTATGTGTTTGTGTGTGTGTGTGTGTGTGTTTACCACTTCATTGAGGCCGGGTCAGTGTGTGTGTGTGTGTGTGTGTGAACCACTTCACTGAGGCCGGGTCAGTGGGGTGTAGGGGTGGGGGATGTCAGTGTGTGAAGGGAATTGGTACAGAAGACAATGGATGAGGGGGAAAAAAAAAAGAGCATGACTTTTATTAATACCATTGCATTGTGTGGAAAAAAGGAAACGGCTTTGGAAACATTCCTAGCATATTATACACTGCTAGGCTGCTCTGTGGCAGGACTGGTTAAGCATAGGGGCTTCTGATCCAGTGTTCACTAGCGATCAGGGTTTGAGGCCCTGTTTGGGTGTGGAAAGACACTTTGATTTTCCTCACTCCACCGAGGTTTGGATGGGTACCTGACTTCAGACGAGGAAGGTTAAAAATCTTTGAATTAGAAGATTGGGCCCCGCCTTCCTTTGCCAAGCCCTAGACACAGTGAATATAAATTCACTGCCCCAGTGCTGTGAAAGGCTGTGATTTGATTTGATTTGGTTTGGATACTTAAATAGCACCTCTTTGATTGTACACCAAGCTCTAAGCGCTTTACAAACTGGGGGTCATTTGCACGACTGGCTTCCTACCTGGATAGAGCTGACTGACAGCTGCCATTTGGTGCTCATTGTTTGTTTTCTTTGTCATTCAATCAGATTTCATACATGCACATATACTCCGACATGTAACATTTATGTGTATGACCATTTCGTTTATTTACCCCGCCATGTAGGCAGACATACTCTGTTTTCAGGGTGTGCATGCTGGGTATGTTCTTGGTTCCATAACCCACTGAACGCTGACATATACAGGGTTTTTAACGTGCATATTTGATCTTCTGCGTGCATATACGCATGAAGGGGGTTCAGGCACTAGCAGGTCTGCACATATGTTGACCTGGGAGATTGGAAAAATCTCCACCCTTTTCCCACCAGGCTCCGCTACCAAGATTTGAACACAGTACCCTCAGATTGAAAGTCTAACGCTTTAACCACTCAGCTGTTGAGCCAGTCAATATGAAGGCCTTTAACCTTGAACAGGGCGACAGCGAAAGCAGTGGAGGCAGCCATTGGGTCGCGGCAGTGGGCAAAGGCAGTGCAGATTCTGGAGCTGCAGGACTTTGACATGGCCTCTCGCTATTACAAGAGGATCGGAGACCACTACGCCTCCATTGGAGAGTACGAGGTGCGGTTCTTTCACTTTTGTGACATTGTCGGCAGTCGGGTGTTGTCGCATTGTGTGTGACCATGTTTGGGTTCTTTGGGTTTGTGGTGCTCTGTTTTGGTTTGTAATTGTTGTTATGATTTTTTTTCCAAATTATTATTGTTGGTATTCTTGTTATTACTGTCATCATCTGTATATCATTATTACTGTTATTATTACTCTATGTTACCATCACTATTGTTATTATTTCATTGTTATTAGTATTGGTCAACAGATTCGAAGTAATTTATGGGGGGAAAAGCTGTGTTGATATTTTGGTTATTCATTTTGCTCTTTTGTTGACACATATGCACTTTGATGATATGAATAGGTGCTTGTGTGTGTGTGTGTGTGTGTGTGTGTGTGTTTCTTTCTGCTCATGCAGTCATCATGGCAAATGAATAGAAAAGAGTATACTTCGTATCTTGTGTCACAATCGAAAGCAAGGCCTAGAAATCCTCATAATGCATTTTCTTCACTTTAAAATGATACCAGTACATATATTGATAATAACAGTAAAACAAATGAGAAATGACAATGTCAGTGTAAAAAAGCAAAGAGAATTTAAAAAAAGCAAAAAAAAGAAAGCAAAAAACAATCAAACCAGCGTGATAAGAAATGCGTGTGTTGTTCACCCTTGCAGCCCTGTCGCTAGCAGTGATGAGTACATCCCATGCTGTTGCTGTTGTCATTGTGCAGAAAGCCCAGAAGTTCTACGTGGAGGCAGGGTGTACCAGGGAGGCTGTGGACATGTACAATCAGGCTGGCATGTGGGAACAGGCACACAAGGTAACTCTGGGGTGTGGGGGGTGAGCTGGGGGTGGGGGGTGGGGGTTGGGGGGGGGAGCGTTCACCGGCTCATGAAAGCTTTATGCTTTTTTGACTCACTTGTGTAAACAAAGTGAGTCTGTATGTTTTAACCTGGTGTTCGGTTGTCTGTGTGTGTGTGTGTGTGTGTGTGTGTGTGTGTCCATGTGTGTGTGTGTCCGTGGTAAACTTTAACATTGACATTTTCTCTGCAAATACCTTGTTAGTTGACACCAAATTTGGCATAAAAATGGGAAAAATTCAGTTCTTTCCAGTCATCTTGTTTAAAACAATATTGCACCTGTGGGATGGGCACAAAAAATTAAAAAAAAGAAGCCTAATTATATGCAAACTGCATTTACTGTTATATTTATATTTTTTGTATTCTCTAAACTTGGCACTTTGACCTCTTATTCTGACACAACAACTGGAGGAGTCATTATTATCATTTTTTGTTCGAACAGGGACTTCTTTTGCTAAGCATGGAATTTTTATTTATTTTGCAAACGTTTTTGGTGCAGATAGTAAAAAAGGGAAATTACTCTGTAATGAATGCTAGGGGACTTAATTTATCACAAGTGAGTCTTGAAGGCCTTGTCTTTTCTTTTTCTTTTTTTTTAACTGACATGCCTTTTTTTCTTTAGACCTTTGAAATGTCAGAAATCTTTTAGATATTATCCATCTATGTGAAAAGTATTGAAAGTTTGGCTCCCTTTACGGAAAACGGAGTATGGCTGCATACATGATGGGGTAAAAACGGTCATACACGTAAAAGCCCACTCGTGTGCATACGAGTGAATGCAGAAGAAGAAGAAGAAGAGGTGGAATGTTTATGTGGTGACATATGGTTTTTGTGTCCCCAGCTGGCAGCGACCTACATGAAGGGGGAAGACGTGTCCACTCTGTACATCGCTCAGGCCAGGCAGCTGGAGGAACAGGGAAAGTTCAAGGATGCCGAAAGGTCAGGGACACTGTGTGGGTGTGTGTTTGGGTTAGGGGTGTGTGTGTGTGTGTGTGTTTGTGTGTGTGTATGAGTGTGTGTGTGTGGGAGGGGGGAGGTGGTGGAGGGGGTGCAGGGGGGGAGGGGGGGGTGTCTCTGTGTGTGGGGCGTTATTGTCATTGTTATTAATGTTTGGGTTTTTTTGAATGGTGGATGTGATATGTTGGTTTTGAGGATGACACTGAGTACCTGTCATAATGTGTTGTTGTTGTTGTTGTACAGACCATAGACTGTGAACGTATGTACTGTTGTTGTACAGACTGTAGACACTGCAGGTGTGTGATGTCATTGTACAGACTGTAGACACTGAAGGTGGGTGATGTTGTACAGACTGTAGACACTGAAGGTGTGAACTGTTGTTGTACAGACTGTAGACACTGAAGGTGTGTGATGTTGTACAGACTGTAGACACTGCAGGTGTGTGATGTCATTGTACAGACTGTAGACACTGAAGGTGTGTGATGTCATTGTACAGACTGTAGACACTGAAGGTGTGTGATGTCATTGTACAGACTGTAGACACTGAAGGTGTGTGATGTCATTGTACAGACTGTAGACACTGAAGGTGTGTGATGTTGTACAGACTGTAGACACTGAAGGTGTGTGATGTTGTACAGACTGTAGACACTGCAGGTGTGTGATGTTGTACAGACTGTAGACACTGAAGGTGTGTGATGTCGTTGTACAGACTGTACGTGGCAGTGGAGGAGCCAGACCTGGCCATTACCATGTACAAGAAGCAGAGGATGTATGGGGACATGATCCGTCTGGTGAAGACCTACCACAAAGACCTCCTTCAGGACACCCACCTCCATCTGGCCAAGGTCTGTACAGTGATGGTGATGGTGATGATGATGATGATGGTGATGATTGTAATGATGATGGTGAGGATGATGACCACGATGATGATGATGATGATGTTGATGATTATTTTGATCTGTCTGGTGAAGAACTACCACAAAGACCTCCTTCAGGACACCCACCTCCATCTGGCCAAGGTCTGTACTGTGATGATGATAATGATGATGATGATGATTTTGATCTGTCTGGTGAAGACCTACCACAAAGACCTCTTACATGACACCCACCTCCATCTGACCAAGGTCTGTACAGTGATGATGATGGTGATTGTGATGATGATGATGGTGATGATGATCAATCTGATGAAGACCTACTATAAAGACCTCCTGCAAGACACCCACCTCCATTTGGTCAAGGTTTGTACAGTGATCATGATGATGATGATGATGATGATGATGATGATCTGTCTGGTAAAGACCTACACAAAGACCAGCTGCAAGAAACCCACCCCACCAGTGTGGGGACATAGTGTATCACGAATGTAACGTCCTGACGGGTGCAATAGCCAAGTGGTTAAAGCGTTGGACTGTCAATCTGAGGGTCCCAGGTTCGAATCACGGTGATGGCGCCTGGTGGGTAAAGGGTAGAGATTTTTACGATCTCCCAGGTCAACATATGTACAGACCTGCTAGTGCCTGAACCCCCTCCGTGTGTATATGCAAGCAGAAGATCAAATACGCACGTTAAAGATCCTGTAATCCATGTCAGCGTTCGGTGGGTTATGGAAACAAGAACATACCCAGCATACATACCCCCGAAAACGGAGTATGACTGCCTACATGGCAGGGTAAAAACGGTCATACACGTAAAAGCCCACTTGTGTGCATACGAGTGAACATGGGAGTTGCAGCCCACGAATGCAGAAGAAGAAGAAGAAGAATGTAACGTCCATGCTCCATTATTTGGAAACAGTGTCGAGGGGATACTGTTGTTCCCTCCTTGTTTTCCACACAGCAGGGGTATAGTGTTTTGTAAGTGTGACATCCTTACTCATTTATGATAGTTCCCTCCCCCTCATCCATAATGTATTGTTAATGTTTCAGTGCTTCCAGCAGCTACATGAAACAGTGCTCTTGCCTTGCCTTTGCCTTGAATCAGACATACTTGCTGCCTCGTTGGATATACAGTGTAAAGGGTATCGTGCAGTACCCTTGCCTGTCCTGTACAAGTGAGGAAGTAGTGTAATGGCCATTTGATATCCATGCTGCATTGTTGCAAGCCGCGTACAACAAAATAAGGCCAAATGAAAACGCTTAATAGTCAAAGAAAGCGTTAGACGAGACAGAGCGAAAACCTGACAAGATGGCGTGGAGAGCCTTGGCCAAAGGAATGATTCAGCGCTTATAGCTGTTAGAGGCGTTTGATTGGCTAAGAGCGGGCCAGACTAAGAGGGGCGTCTTTTCACTGTTAGCCGTGCGAAATTTGGCCAAACAGAGCAAACCATAGGCCTAGTTTGCATCAGTTTGACATGGTAAGTATATGACACCAAACATGGAGTATAATACAAACTCCTCCTTTTGATATCCATGCTGCATTGTTTGAAAATAATACCAAGGGAATAGTGTTGTTCCCTCCCTCTCCTCCTCCTCACAATTGGGGAACATATTTGTATTGTAAATTCATTTCATAAGGCGCATGAGTCTCAAAGTTTCGGAAAAAAAGAATGGCCTTTTTGTTGCTGGGTATGTTCGACGTGATGAAAGCATTCACTGTGGTCTCACTGCGTGTGTGTTTGTGGAGCAGGAGCTGGAAGGGGAGGGTAACCTGCGTCAGGCAGAGCACCACTTCACGGAGGCTGGGGACTGGAAGGCTGCTGTCAACATGTACCGTGCTCAGGACCTCTGGGATGAGGCCTACAGGGTGGGTGTTGGTGGGTGTGTGTGTGTGTGTGTGTGTGTGTGTGTGTAGTGTTTGTGTGTGTTGGTGTGTGCGTGTGTGTGTGTGTGTGTGTGTGTGTGTGTGCGCGCATGTGTGTGTGTTTGTGTGTGTGTGTGTGTGTGTGTGTGTGTGTGATGCTCGGGACTGGAATGCTGCTGTCAGTATGTACTGTACACAGGACCTCTGGGATGAGGCCTGCAGGGTGTGTATGTGTGGTGTGTGTTGGTGTGCGTTGGTGCATGTGTGTGTGGTGTGTGTGTGTTTGTGTGTAGTGTGTGTGTGTGTGTGTGTGTGTTGGTGTGTGTGTGTATGTGAGGTTGGGGACCGGAAGGCTTCTGTCAACATGTACCGTGCTCAGGACCTCGAGGCCTACAGGGTGGGTGTGTAGTGTGTGTGTGGGGGGTGGGAGTGGGGCGGGGTAGTGTTGGTGTGTGTGTGTGTTTGTATGTGTGTGTGTTAGTGTGTGTGTGTGTGTTTGTGCGTTTAGGTGTGTGTGTGTGTTGGTTCGTGTCTGTGTGTTGGTGCGTGTGTGTGTGTAGTGTGTGTTGGTGTGTGTGTGTTGGGGTGTTTGTGTGTGTGTGTGTGTGTGTTGGGGTGTGTGTGTGTGTGTGTGTGTTGGGGTGTGTGTGTGTGTGTGTGAGGCTGGGGACTGGAAGGCTGCTGTCAACATGAACCGTGCTCAAGAACTGTGGGATGAGGCCTACAGGGTGTGTGTGTATAGTGTGTGTCTGTGTGTGTGTGTGTGTGTGTGTATGTGTGTGTGTGTGTGTGTGCTGGCATGTGTGTGTGTAGTGTGTGTGTGTGTGTGTGTGTGTGTGTGTGCTGGCATGTGTGTGTGCAGTGTGTGTGTGTGTGTGTGTATGTGTGTGTGTGTGTGTGTGTGTGCTGGCATGTGTGTGTGTCTGTTGATGTGTGTTTGGTATGCGTGTGTGTATGGGGCCAGGGGTGTGTGGGTTTTTGTGTGTGTAGTGGTAGTCTTCAGTTTTATGTCTTTGCACTCTAAGTGATAGAAGACGGGTGAAAAAAAACAGAGGATGACAAAGAGGGGAAGGGAAAGAAGAGGGGGAAGGAATAACCTGTAATTACACATGCTTTTTTTGACTCGCAAACGCACTAAGATACAGCTATTAGTTATCCTGTCCCAACACAGATACCAGTCTGCTAAAAGAACAGCTACTACTACGGGTATTACAACTATGCTTACTTTGTGACTCACACATTTAATGATACATGTGGCATTAATAAGTTACATATATACACACACACACACACACACACACACATCCAATCCTGCCATTTCAACAAGATTATGCTGTTTCCCTCCAACAGGTGGCAAAGGCTCACGGCGGCCCCACAGCTGCTAAGCAGGTGGCCTACCTGTGGGCCAAGAGCCTGGGGGGTGACTCGGCTGTCAAGCTGCTCAACAAGTTTGGCTTGCTGGACGCCGCTATTGACTATGCTGCAGAAAACTGGTGAGCCGACCTAACAACCTCCTTGATGCGAGTTTATAGATATATATATGATGGGTGCAATAGCCGAGTGGTTAAAGCATTGGACTTTCAATCTGAGGGTTCCAGGTTCGAATCTCAGTAACGGCGCCTGGTGTATGAGGGTGGAGATTTTTCCAATCTGCCAGGTCAGCATGTGCAGATCTGCTTGTGCCTGAACCCTCTTTGCGTGTATATGCAAGTAAAATATCAAATACGCATGTGGAGTGATAGCCTAGAGGTAACGCGTCCACCTAGGAAGCGAGAGAATCTGAGTGCGCTGGTTTGAATCATGGCTCAGCCGCCGATATTTTTTCCCCCTCCACTGGACCTTGAGTGGTGGTCTGGACGCTAGTCATTCAAATGAGACGATAAACCGAGGTCCCTTGTGCAGCATGCACTTAGTGCACATAAAAGAACCCACCGCAACAAAAGGGTTGTTTCTGGCAAAATTCTGTAGAAAAATCCACTTCGATAGGAAAAACAAATAAAACTGCACTCAGGAAAAAATACCCCCAAAAATGGGTGGTGCTGTAGTGTAGCGACGTGCTCTCCCTGGGGAGAGCAGCCAGAATTTCACACAGAGAAATCTGTTGTGATGAAAAGAAATACAAATACAAATACAAATAAAAGATCCTGTAATCCATGTCACGGTTCGGTGGTTTATGGAAACAAGAACATACCCAGCATGCACACCCCCGAAAACCCCGAGTATGGCTGCCTACATGGCGGGGTAAAAATGGTCATACACGTAGAAAGCCCACTCGTGTGCATACGAGTGAACGTGGGAGCTGCAGCCCACGGACGAAGAAGAAGAACAGAAGTATGCTGGTATGATAATTGGTCGTGTCCGACTGTGGCCATCAGAACAGCAGAGGAGGCAACTTCTGTTCTGACTGTCTGGGGTCCTGAACAGAACAGAGTATTGTACTGCATTGCATTGCATTGCATTGCATTGCATTGCATTGCATTGTAGAGAAGCACTGAAGGGAATCCTCAGTTCATGTTAGTTATGTAAGAGTTCCTCAGGATGGTATGGTCAAAGTATGTAGCCTGTGGGACCTGTCAGTTCATTTTGTGTTGCGTTGCGTTGTATTGCGTTGCATTGCATTATATTGTATTGCACTGTATTACTTTCAGTTGGACCTGACAGTTCAGCGTGTATTGTATTGCATTGTTCTGTGTCATATTACTTTTGATTTGACCTGTCACTTCAAATTTTGAAAATTGCCCCAATGTAAAATGTCATCTGTTGATGTGGATGTGATGTGTGTGTGTGTGACGTTGCAGTGCCTTTGACTTTGCCTTTGACATTGCGCGCATTGCCATGAAGGACAAGCTGCCTGACATCCACCTCAAGTATGCCATGTTCCTGGAGGATGAGGGAAAGTTCACGGAGGCTGAGGCAGAGTTTATCAAGGCCAGCAGGCCTAAGGAGGCTGTGCTTATGTAAGCACCATGAATGTGTGTGTGTTTGTGTGTGTGTATGTGTTTGCACGTATGCATGTATGTGTGCTTGTAAGTGAGTTTTGCTGCATCAGTGAAGAGTGTTGTGCACAAGAACATATCCCTTTCCTCGTGATTGCCTGTCGCCTGATCATCCAAAGCCTGAGCTCAGGTGAACGCAGTAAATATTGTCCTGGAAACTTTTTTTGTGCATCTGCTTCTTCTCCCTTAGCTATGTGAAGAGTCAATGGGGTGCAGTATAGAAAAACTGTTCATCAGATTGCTCCAGCTCTGTGTCAAAGCCTGGGTCTCTGGAACTGGTTCCCCTGTCCATTCTGCAGTGTTGTCTTCTCCTCCATCTCCCTCCCTCAGCAGTTCCTTGGAGGATTACCAAACAAATACAAATACATAATACAGAAATGCTTTATTCATTTTCTGCAGTCCATTTGACCCATGTGAAACAAAAATTTGAAGGACAGTAATTTTAGAGTGTAGATTTGAATGGAAGAAAAAATATTAACTAAGTACTGACAAGCATTCCATACTGTCGGCCAAGGAAATGTACTGTTAGGGACTACATCATGATTGATTGTGTTTGCTTTGAAGTAAGAAATTTACCACCCCATTTTTAGATTTTTACAATCATTTGTCCAATGTTCAAAGCCGATGAATTTATTATGTTTGAACTCTGTTCAAACTATGTAAGGACCTGGATGATTGGTATGCAAAATGCAGTCAAGTAAGCTGGAAATCTAAAATGAATACACTTTATGAAAAGGAATAGCAAGCCTCCTTTCCATAGTGATTGTAGCAGTACACTGATTGATAGTTGTATGTGCTTAAAAAGTAACTAAAGATAAAACATGAAGAATGTTGGTTATGTGTCCAAAGCCAGTCACTGATATACACTTTTTGTTTGTGCCCCATTTCGATCATGATTAATGATGATGGGGCTGATGACAGTGCTGCTGTGAGGGTCTGTTTAGGTTTGGGACTGCTTGACAAGGCTGTACTCTCATGGTACATCCCAGCGTCAACCAAGCTGAGAGATGCACACACCTGCAGTGCTGGTCTGGAAATTTGAGCAGTGATTCCAAAGACCTTTTTGTGGAAATGGATGATCCTTAACTTTGTGGTGCCGATCTTCCCATTTGAGACCATAGCACACACTTTGGGTAGGAGTTGGCCATGGGCTGAAAAAAACAAACACCAGCGCCTGATAAGGCTCAAACCAGTATCCTCCCAGTCATCTGTCCACAGTGCTAACTATTTCGCCATGGAATTTAGACCAAAACCAGTGACAGTGGTGTGTGTTTGTGTGTGTGTGTGTGTGTATGTGTGTGTGCGTGGTGTGTGTGTGTGTTTTGTGTTGTGTGTGTGTGTGTGCATGGTGTGTGTGTGTGCGCATGTGTGTGTGCGTGCGCGTGCGCGTGCTCACATGTGTGTGTGTTGTGTGTGTGTGTGCAGGTACGTGCACAACCAGGACTGGGACTCAGCGCAGCGTGTGGCGGAGAGCCACGACCCAGACTCTGTGGCGGACGTGCTGGTGGGTCAGGCCCGCTACGCCTTTGAGGAGAAGGAGTACGCCAAGGCCGAGTCCTTCCTGCTGAGGGCACAGCGACCCGAACTGGCCATCAAGTACTACAGGGTGAGGGACCCACCCTTGTACACTTGGTTTATTTATTTTTTATTTGTTAGCGTGGAGTGTTGGCTTAGTAGCAGCGCGTTTCCTTGGAAGCGAGAGAATCTGAGTGCGCTGGTTTGAATCCCACTGCCGCCAGTATTTTCTTCCCCGCCGCTAAACCTTGAGTGGTGGTCTGGACACATTTGGATGAGGCGATAAACCAAGGTTCTGTGCACATGTAATAGAACCCACGGCAACAATGGGTTATCCCTGGCAAAAATTTGTAGAAAAATCCACTTTGATGAAATGAACAGGGTGGCGCTCTCAGTGTAGCAACACGCTCTCCGTGGGTAGAGCAGCCTGAATTTCACACAGAAATCTGTTGTGACAAAAGAGTAATACAATGCAACACAATACAATACATATTTATTTATTTATTTATTTTGTAGAGTAAAATGACATACAAATGAAAAACAAAACAAATTAGTGTACTGGAAACCTTGCCATCAAATATTTTGGGATCAGTGTTGGTTTGAAAGGATGTTTTTTTTGGGGGGGGTGAGGGGTGGGGGGGGGTTAACCAATAGTTAGGAGTGGTAACTCTCCATTTACAAGGTACACAAGACAATACTGCTTACACTACCGATTCAGCTAGCACACAGGTAAATAAAAGGTACATTGGAACAAACTCAGACACTTCGTCAAAAAGGAATCGCTGGGCTGGTCTTTGATCTGATCATTTTTTGGGGGGGGATGTGGGGGGGTGTTGTTTTTTGTTAGATAAAGGGGCATCAGGGATAAGAAACAAACACGTACGTTTCAAAACTTGTCATGAAATATTACCAGGTTAGGAAGGGATGATTGTTTGTTTGAAAGGATGGTTTGGGTTATGTTGTTTTTGTTGTTGTTGTTGTTCTGATAAAAGGGCAAGGATGAAAAACAAATGAGTATACTTGATTTTGAAACCAACTTACTTATGTACTGTCCCATTATTCCCTCTGGCATGCTGGACAGCAACTAAGAACTGCAGATCTTGTCGGGAGCCAGTGGAGTATGCTTGAAAACCTGCCATCAAATAGTACAGTTTGAGGGACCCATCATTGACGGCTGGAAAGGGTGGTTGGGGAGGTGGTTTATTTTTCTTTCTTTCTTTTCTTCTTTAAAAAAAAAAAAAAAGAAGAAGATAATATGGTATTAGAGATAAATAAACAAAACAAGCATGCTTGAAAACATGCCATGAAAGGACATTAGTAAAGAATGATGAAAGATTGGACAGATGAAAAGTTGCCAGTGATGTTAAACTGTTATGCAGGGAGTCAGTACAGTGTCCATTATGGTCTGGGTCTGAATCCGGGTCTCGCCCTTTCTCCAAAGTTTGACTTGGCAGTCAATCTAAGCATCTAGTCAATCTACTCAGACAATAAACTGAGGTTGAGGAAGTGGAGGAGGTGGCGGGTTGGCGTTGTTGAGAGGGCCAGGAGTAGAGGGCCCAGAGTGTCAGCAAATCGATTGCGATCGTGCCTTAATTTTAGCACGATTCCCCAATCGAGCTACATAATTGTGTGACCTGGTTGGAGACATAATTTGACAACAAACAAGAATGCCAGAGAATCGACAGACAGGCAGAAAATACGAAAAAAAACTTAGCCGTATGAAGAGCACAGGAACAGGAGTCATGATGGCTGCCGGAAAAAGAGGGCGCTAGCCAGCGGGACAAAGGGGAGGTTACCTACTTCCGGGAGGTTATCGGCCGTAGTTTCGTTTTCTCCGCATAGGCGGATAGTAGTTTGCACGGGACAGGAATGTCAGACCCCTGCCCGAGTCTGCACTAGTTGGGTCACGGTTAAGTGTGTGTAATTAAAATATGGTTCAAAACAGTACAATTTCACTTCAGAATTACAAGGAGAGAACAAAACAAAACAAACAAACAACAAGAGAGGCAAGGCCTTCAAGACTCACTTGTGATACACTTTAAAAAAAAAATCCAAGCTTTTTATGTATTGAGTATAATTCCAGAATGTAATGTTTAAGATGAGAAAGATCACTTTAAAGCAAATTAACTCCTCCAGCATTAATTACAGAGTAATTTCCCTTTTTTACTATCTGCACCAAAACATTTGCAAAATAAATAAAACTTCCATGCTTAGCAAAAGAAGTTCCTGTTTGAACAAAAAATGATAATAATGACTGCTCTAGTTGTTGGGTCAGAATATCAGATCAAAGTACCAAGTTTAGAGAATACAAAAAAATATAAATATAACAGTAAATGCAGTTTGCATATAATTAGGCTTCATTCTTTTTCTTTTTTTGTGCCCATCCCAGAGGTGCAATATTGTTTTAAACAAGATGACTGGAAAGAACTGAATTTTTCCTATTTTTATGCCAAATTTGGTGTCAACTGACAAAGTAGTTGCAGAGAAAATGTCAATGTTAAAGTTTACCACGGACACACAGACACAAAGACACACACAGAGACAACCGAACACCGGGTTAAAACATTGACTCACTTTGTTTACACAAGTGAGTCAAAAATAATAGAAAAAAGAAAAGAGAGAGAGAAATTCAAAGCATTGACAAACTTACACTTTCAGTGTCCAGGTGGTGGCAAGCGGTCTGACTGGTGTTCAAGTCCTTGCCCACTGTCTTGGAGGCGAAGCGAGAGCTCATGTGCTGCACAAACGACTCCTTCTGCTTCACCTCCGTCCTCTGCCGCTTGACGGCCATCCGCGCCCGCATGGCCTGCATCTCCTCTGCCTTCCGCTTGGCTTCCGCTGCTTTTCCCAGACCTCCGCGGTCCGCTTTGATCTCGATGGGGACAGGTTCCGCTCGACCTGTGCCTGCCATTTGAAAAACAGTTGAGCCTGAGGTCAACACTTGTTTCATGTGATGAAAACCTAAGACTTTTTTCTTTGTGTAGGCAGACCATAACGTGGTTTCAAAAATGTATTCCACAAACATGTATCTTCTTATGCATTGGTAGGTTGTAACTTCTCCCAGAATCGCTCCGTATGGATTTGAGACCAATGAGTGGGCTTTTTATGCACAAGACTGACTTTTTTTCCTTTTATGATTATTCTGGCTGCCACGCCACAATTGTTTCTTTTTTAGGGGGTGGATGGGGGAGAGGTGGGGTACAATATAAATATGTATACAAGTATGACAAGTATGATAGTCAATCTAATATTTCCTTCTTTACAGTAATTTAAAAACCCCAAAACAAACTACAGAGATCCACTTGGCGTTTTAATGTATATCCCCAAACAACTGGAGAAAAAGACTAAAAAAAAAAAATTAAAAAAAACAAGAGAGGCAAGGCCTTCAACTTCCAAGACTCACTTGTGATACACTTTTTTTTAAAAATCCAAGCTTTTCATGTACTGAGTATAATTTCAAAATGTAATGTTTAAGATGAGAAAGATCAGTTTAAAGCAAATTAAGTCCCCTAGCATTAATTACAGATTAATTTCCCTTGTTTACTACCTGCACCAAAACGTTTGCAAAATAAATAAAACTTCCATGCTTAGCAAAAGAAGTTCCTGTTTGAACAAAAAATGATAATAATGACTGCTCTTGTTTTTGGGTCAGAATATCAGATCAAAGTGCCAAGTTTAGAGAATACAAAAAATATAAATATAACAGTAAAAGCAGTTTGCATACAATTAGGCTTCATTTTTTTATTTTTTTGTGCCCATCCCAGAGATGCAATATTGTTTTAAACAAGATGACTGGAAAGAACTGAATTTTTCCTATTTTTATGCCTAATTTGGTGTCAACTGACAAAGTATTTGCAGAGAAAATGTCAATGTTAAAGTTTACCACGGACACACAGACACACATACACACACAGACACACACACACACACAGACAACCGAACACTGGGTTAAAACATAGACTCACTTTGTTTACACAAGTGAGTCAAAAACCATTATTCTTCTTCTTGTTCTTCTTCTGCGTTCGTGGGCTTCAACTCCCACGTTCACTCATATGCACACGAGTGGGCTTTTACATGTATGACCGTTTTTACCCTGCCATGTAGGCAACCATACTCCGTTTTCGGGGGTGTGCATGCTGGGTATGTTCTTGTTTCCATAACCCACCGAACGCTGACATGGATTACAGGATCTTTAACGTGCGTATTTGATCTTCTGCTTGCATATACACACGAAAGGGGTTCAGGCACTAGCAGGTCTGCACATAAGTTGACCTAGGAGATCGTAAAAAATCTCCACCCTTTACCCACCAGGCGCCGTCACCGTGATTCGAACACGGGACCCTCAGATTGACAGTCCAACGCTTTAACCACTCAGCTATTGCGCCCGTCAAAAAACATTCAATTTCCTACTATCAATATCATAACAATTAAGGATGCTTCCGGACTAGATACCTTTTTTACCCAGGCTCATCCCCGGCTTGTAACCCATCTTCTGCAGGAGAGAGAAACCTTTGTTGTTGGCGGAGAGGGCAGTTGACAGACCCTCCGTCCGCTTTTCATGCTCCAGCACCTTCTTGGGCTTCACCTTGTTCCTCTCGTTGGACTCCTTCTGCTTCCTCTCGCGTTCAATCTGCTTCGCTGTCTTCGAGGAGAAGATTAACCCTGGTCTCTTGTCTTCACTGTGGACGTTAATATGATTAAGGGTCACTGGTTAGTATCTTTTGCAGGCACATTTAAACAGGAACTGACTTTTGACCGAAAATTGTTTATTAATGATTTCTCCTGTCTGTAGAAAATCTTTCTGGATTCAAATCATCCCCACTACCAACCCCACCCACACCCACCCATGCCCACACCCACTCATACACACACACCGAGGACCTGGAGAAACACGAGTGCAAAAAAACATACTCTTATTTCAATTTCTATGTACTTATATATACATACACTGATCAATACAGATATCTCCACACACAAAAATAACACAACTCACATAAATATGAAACATTTTTGTTTCTTTTTCCTGTGAAATAAAAAGAAAGAATAAAAAAACAAAAACAAAAACAAAAACACCCAGGATGTTTGCATTGTTTCCCTGACTCTGCCAAACATAATAAAACTAACTCCCTGCAGAGGTCTTCTGTAGAAGTTCTTATCAGTGAAACTCTGTTAATTCCATCTGGAGTCGGCACAGCCAATTAAACAAAAGTCCTGAGGAGAAAGTCAAAGAGAAGTGAAAGTGAAAGAAAGTGATAAGAACTGGGCTTACTGGGACACGAAACAATGCTTAAATCTAAAACAAGAGAGGCAAGGCCTTCAAGACTCACTTGTGATAAATTACGTCCCCTAGCATTAATCACAGAGTAATTTCCCTTTTTTACCACCTGCACCAAAACATTTGCCAAATAAATAAAAATTCCATGCTTAGCCAAAGAAGTTCCTGTTTGAACAAAAAATGATAATAATGACTCCTCCTGTTGTTGTGTCAGAATAAGAGGTCAAAGTGCCAAGTTTAGAGAATACAAAAAATATAAATATAACAGTAAATGCAGTTTGCATATAATTAGGCTTCTTTTTTTATTTTTTTGTGCCCATCCCAGAGGTGCAATATTGTTTTAAACAAGATGACTGGAAAGAACTGAATTTTTCCTATTTTTATGCGCAAATTTGGTGTCAACTGACAAAGTATTTGCAGAGAAAATGTCAATGTTAAAGTTTACCACGGACACACAGACACACACACACACGGACACACACACACACACACACACAGACAACCGAACACCAGGTTAAAACATAGACTCACTTTGTTTACACAAGTGAGTCGACTAGTGAAAGAAAAGTACAACCCAATAGTTCTGAACCAGTGCAACATCCGAAATCATTCCCCCGCAAAATCATGTCCCACGGGGGACATTCTGAGATGTCTTCCCCCTGACTGTTTTGGTCCCTCTCTAACTTCACTAAAGCATATGTCCCTGAAAACAATAACCCATAACAAAATATTATGAAAGATCAAAATGCACAATAATAATGAAGGCTCAATGATTTTTTTTTTTTTTTTTTTTTTTTTTTTAACTTGAACAGATGTACGTGAATGTGTAAGTATGTGAGTATGTAAATAATATACGCATGTGTGTATTCATGTGCACTTATGTGTCTGCAGTAATAATGTTTAACATGACTGTGAAATGGGGGTTTTTATATAGTCACGTATAGAAAACTAGAGGAAATGTGTTCATACATAAGATATCCCATGTGTGGGTTGTGTTCTTTCCACATTATGTTAGCTAAGCAAAGTGTCCATAACTCTATGCCAATGCTAGGTATAATGTCCATTATATGTTATAAAACTGCACTGTTACACATGATGAAAATGTGTCCACCTTGACCAAATTGATAGAACAATATAAGTATAATGACTTATGATGACGATGTTATTGTTAATGTACACTGTATTCTTTTTTTCTTTCTTTCTTTGTTTTTTCCCCTTTCTTTTCCATCTACTCTGAATTGTTATAATGAATTCATATACAAAATAAAACAGTGGTCGACCCAAGAAAGTCCGGTGGGGGGCGGCGGGGGGGAAGCATATGTCCCAAAACATTCCCCAAGCCCCCACCCCCAACTAAATTTGTTTTACATTTGCTCACATGCATGCCTGTGAAAGAAGTGGTTAAAAAGATTATCTTTATCATCATCATCGCTTATACTGGCATAGTCCTGCCGACTGCACAAGGCCATATCAAGACTGCCCAACTACACAAATGTCCAACCATGTTAAACCCAAAACTGTCACACATATATATAAATAAATAAATAAATAAAATAATAATAATCACCAAGATAATAAGAAAAACTTACATAGTTGAACTTTGATGAACTGAATTTGAATCCCCGTATCAGCGACTGGTAGATTAAGGGTAAACATTTTTTTCCATTGTCCCAGGTCAACAAAATGATTAAAAAATTAAAAAAATTTTTAAAGAAAGAAAACCAAGGCAGCATGACAATGACCTGAATACTGGTCCAGTCACTCTTACTCACTGTTGTATTTTGTCCCACACCAAATGCAGTAGTGGTAGCACACACACACACACACACACACACACACACACACACATTTTGTTTGCCCCAGAAGCACCTGTTAATGATCATTCAGATGTACTCATGTTTCCTCAGT
>JAAQRG010339799.1:0-19830 GCA_011634625.1 Babylonia areolata
CCCTTTTTTTTTTTAATTGTTTAATATCACTGATAGTGAAAAGATGCTTAACTAAAGAACAAAGTGACATAAAAAAAATAATAAAAAAAATACAAAATTAAAAAACACCCTAAGGAAGGAGAGGGGAAGAGAATAAGAGGGAAAGATGGTGAGAGACTGGGAGGGAGAGAAATAGAGAGGGTGGGAAAAGGGACGGGTTGGAGGGGGAGAGACAGTGAGAGAGACTCGGAGAGAGAGAGAGAGAGAGCGAGGCTTTTGTAAGCACCACTTTCTTTATCATTTGATTTTAATGAATCTGTTCACCAAATTATATATTTTACCCACAGAGGGTGAGACCTTGGTAAACTCCACTTTCCCAACCAGTTTAATGTAGTGTATTAGTTTTTCAGATTATCTGTTCTAACCATCTGGTTTAAACAAAATGATTATTACACTGAAGTATTCTTTCAGCTTATTTGTTAATTTCAGGTGCCAGCTTTGTCAGCGCTGTTGAAATCATTCATGTAAATGATGCTTCTCAAACATTTCATATGCATGCCCTTGATATCATCCTGGATATGAACCTTCTGATATATTGTCCTAAAGCTATAATCAGAACACACACAGGAGCTTGCACACACACACACACACACATCACTCACATACACAGACTAACACACACCCAACAATGCCAAGACTTGATTCATTTTGTGTGGCGTGATGACAACATCCTATACTACTGAAGAAATCACAGAAACTTTGTGCAAAATACATGAAGATGAAGTGATGATATGACCAAGTTTGATTATGTAGGTTATATGAATAACTGAGAGAGAGAGAGAGTAATGCATTATCAAAAATACAACAAGGACAATGATACATGCCTGCTTACATTAAGTATGCAAAAAATATGAAGAAAAGTATCTTTTTTTTTAAAAACAAAGATTTTTTTTCTGAATTTTTTCCCCTCATTTTTATGTATGTTATGAACACGAAGTATGGTAAAACAATTGCTTGGGTTCCCACAAAATGCAGCTTGTACTGGATCCAATCATTGATGGATTCAGGGCTTTCTGTTTGTTGCTTATAAATAAGCATTCACACAAAGATGAGACAGTGACATAAAGAAAGAGCCAGAGACAGAACACAAGAGAGACAGCTAGACACAGCATCAAAGAGAGAGAGAGAGAGAGAGAGAGAGAGAGAGATGGCAGTTGATGTACACAGAGAGCAAGAATGATGTGTGTGCATGCTTGTGAATGATGTGTGCATGTTCTGGCATATATATGAGTCTGTGTGCGTACATGCATGCATGTCTAGGTAACACACAGAATGTACACACCATACAGATACACTGCAAAGATGTTCCAAAAAACTTGTGACTTGTGTTGCCCAAATACACATACAACACAATTCCAACACAGCAATAATCAATTCAAAGAGAAAACCACGTCACATTAATAGATAAACAAACAAAAGTTAAGCTCAATACTGCATAGATCCTAAAGATGACACCAACATTCATGTTTGCCTGTTGCACATTTACTTTTGTTTTTTCTTTACTTTTCTTTTACAGATATTATTCAGTTCAAGGTTTATAGTTTGTTTTTTGTTGTTGTTTTTTTTTTTTGCTTGTGGTTTTCTTTATTTTTTTTTTCAATCATAATCATATTTTTTGTTGTTCAATTAAAGAAACATTGATAAGGTTGACCAGCGAAAAACAGACTTTTAAGACATAGTTTTGCAAAGATATATTTGCATACTTTTCTTCTTCTTTCATTTTCTTTAGTTAGGACACACACACAAAGATAGAAAATCTTACCCCCCCCCCCCACCCAACCCCTCCAAAAAAAAACCCCACCACACAGACATGTTTTAATATTTTTGTTCTTCTCTCACCTCAAAGATTTACACAATAAAAATTCTTTACGACAGAATAATAACCTTGGAAAAAAAGTACTGATTAAATTTGAGCAATGTGGATAAAAACAAAGAAAGCAATGCATGGTATGCTTTAGAAGCAGACAGTAAAAAAAAAAAAAAAAAAAAAAAAAAAAAAAAAAAAAAAAAAAAAAAAAAAAAAAAAAAAAAAAAAAAAAAAAAAGAAGAAGAAAAAACAAACATAATCAGGTATCAGCACTGTTAATGATATACTCCCTTGCTTTTCCAGGATTTTTTCTGACTCTGTAAGTACCTGCCTTTTTTTTTTTCCCCCCGTCACTTTTTTTTTTCCTTTGGCAGATCATCAATATCAGACCGTCCCTTTACCATGGTTCATGATGACTCCAGGTGCTTTGAACGAGCCCTTTGAATTGAATTTTTTTTGCTTTTGTCTCTTCCTTCTGACCTTCACAATTTCACATGACGAAACAGAGAGAAATACAAGTCATTCAGCGAAACAAAAACAAAAAAAAACAAAAAAAAAAAAAAGAAGAGAGGAATGGTAGCAAAATATGTGGACACAAAAAGTTGTCAACTCAAAAACAGATCCATTACACTGGGACCTGGGAATTTCTACTACAACCAAGCAGAACACGAAAACGACTGATTAAAAAAACCGGTTTGTTATTATTATTATTATTTTTTTGTGGACAACATGTAAGCCGTTTAGTGTTTAGCAATAAATAATGCATTGCGGAAATACTGACATTTCCCTGCCCTCCTCTTCGCTGTACTGTGTCATAAGGCAGCACATAAACCGGTACGGACTGCGCAATGTCCGTTTAGCTTGGCACAAGATGGTATCAAATTGCGTGTAAGACAAATAAACATGCTCAAAGTGTTAGTCTTGCTTTTATCTTTATATTTGTAATGGCACGATACAAAGGACATGGACTGGTCGAAAAGAGTGATTTATATTTCATTAATTTCTAATTATTACTGTAAAATGTGATAAATGGAACCTTGATTTTTTTTTTTTTTTTTTTTTTTGTAAAAGGAACTCAAAACTTCAGATTAAATGACTGTTCAAAAATAAAACAATGGTACTGACATTAAAACAGTGTACAACGGGTAAGCAAGTAGATAAAAAGAAAATTCCCTTTGATTTTTAAAACAAATGACTTTCATGTAATCTAAGATTAACCCCCCAAAAAGGGAGACAAAATTCTTTTTCTTTTCTTTTTTTCGCCATATACAGAATAAAAGACAGAACAGACAATTCTGCAGAGTATTTCAGAAAGAAATACAGCCCTAAAGCAAGACAACCCTGAATCATCTTCGATCTTTGAGGTATCTCACTGAAACAACAAATTTCATTCATTTCGGCATGAAAAATATTCCACTGTCATCCCCGGATGACCCCATTTTCAATACATGGAATGTTTAACATAGAGTGAGGAGGGTTGAACAGAGAGAAAAAAAACCAAAAAAAAGAACCCATAGAACTCTAATGAAAATTGTTACTTCAAGACAAATCTACTTCACACACTTAAGACACCAAGAGATATATATATATATATATATATATTTATAATATTATGACAAACTGTAGAAAATTCAGTGAACTGGAAATACCTGCAGCAGAGATTTTTCTTTGGAACACTCTCATATAAAGGTACACACACACAAACGTACATGTATACACACACATACATGTGTACATGTACACACACACACTTACAAACATGCTTAAATACTCACACATACCCCCCCCAACCCCCCACCCAATCCCCCCAGAAAAGTTGTAGAAAAAGATGAAGTGTTGGGAGAAAAAAGTTCCATTCACTGAAACACTTACATGAAACACATTCATACACATAAAAAAAAAAGAAGTATAAAGTCATTGACGGCGAAATAATCTGGAAAAGTTACACGGTAAGTACACCGGTTTTTCCATGCAAGCAGCTGCAAAACCCAGGAAAGTCTACTTCTATGACCATTTCAGAAATACAAAACATAAGAAACTGCATCCGAATCTGCAAGCATATTATTCTTGAAGAGATCAAACAGGTCACATGATGAATGGTTTCCTACATAAAAGAACTGCATTGTCACATAAGCACTTGCAGGAAGAGAGACTGAGACTATGGGTCTGAAATCTAAAACACAAACAATGGCGAAGCAGTATGATATGTATGACTGACCTAAATATGTGGACAAAAGACGAAAATCAAAAACCAAATTACTCAGACAACACAAGGTATAGGAATTAAATCCTTTCCAACTTGCCGGTGTTGTTTTTCAACTTGAAGCAAGGGAAAACTACTGTAGTGCGCAACTATGTTTTCAGTTCAGTTACAGTCGCTTCCCTTCTCATCACTCGGGGCCAGCATTGCTCAGCTTTGGATTTCATTTTATCTGAGACATTCATCATATTATGTGACATGCTCGACAGCAGGTGGTTCTCAACAATTTGTGTCACAAAGGGCCTGAATGCCTTCCCACCATCCTCCACACTGCAAGGGAAGATAACTGACCAGAAATGCTCATTCAGAGTTGTGAGAAAGAATGATTTTTTCATTTAAATTCTTTTTTTCTTGCTCGTTTGCTGACATTTTAAGTTATAAAGCAGTTTGCACACAAACTATTTGTATCTCTACGACTGCGCTAGCACTATCTGCACACGTACAATGGAGATTGTTAAAGGTTTTTCAGCAGTTTGTACAGAGATCCTTTGGAAGTGCATATTGAACAGATTTTCTCTTTCCGTCTTCCTTCAACCACTTCTTCATTTTTCTTTAACCTTTTGTGTTATTATTTTTATACATACTATTTTCCCCAAATATTGATGTTAATTGTTAGTGCTCTGCGTCCCTTTGCTAAGCAGGTAGAGCGGTTTATAAACATGGCCGATTATATCATTATAACTGTTTGGAGGCGCATGTCGCGCTGTTAGGTCACAGCCAATCATATCTGAATTTATTTGGTTTTCAGCATTCAATACTTCTGTTTAATGGAAATGTTTTGATTTGTTTTGTTTTATTTCTGAAGAGTAGAAGTTGTGACGATTCTTGTCTTTTTTTTTACAGTGTGCTCACCTGGTGATTCAGAATTTCAATTATAGAAGAACCGTATCATTTCATACTTAAATCTGTTTTGCCAAAACTTTCATATCATCATATTTCCTTGTTCATTTATTCATCAAGTCCATGGACAGACACTTCTGACAATAATACAATTTCATTAACTTGATTTTTTTCCGCCTCCATATGGAGTTATCTCAATTTAAAAAAAATTTTTTTTTTTTTTTTTTTAAACCTATTGTATGATGATTCCAGTCCTGTTAACAATTTTCATTTGTGGAGATTAAAAATGTTTGCGCACATCCAATGGATTTTTACACCATACAATAAACTGGAGAGGGCTAAAAACAAAACTTCACCCGCTAACAACAACCACAACAATGGTAATATATAACCCAACAGGACCAACACATCAAGGAAAGAAAAAACAAAAACAAAAACAAGAAAAAGCTCCAAAACACACACACACACACACACAAAGGAAACCCACATGGACATGTAGTAGAAGTACCTGTCTATGCATAAGGATTAGCAGCCCCCCACACAAGCGGTGGGGTGTGGGTTAGGGGGGGGGGGGCGGGAGGATCCAGTCCAGCCATTGTGTACGAACAGGGAATGATGAGTGGAGCGAGATGTGAGTCAGTGAATGAGTGATGGGAGGAGGAGGAGGAAGGCACAGACTAGTTGAAGTCGAAGAGCAGCAGGTAGCGGATCCTGTTCTGGCTTTCCTTGTAGATGAGGTATTCGCTCTGGTAGAAGGAGCTGCTCACCCCCATGTCCTTGGGCTTGGCCTGGGGAACCACCACCTCTCTGCCATCAATCTTGAGGCTGGTGTCAAACGTGGGGTCTGCAACAAGTACATTTCGTTTCATTCACTGCAGAAATTATATATCAGATTTGGAGTCTGCATCACTGCAAAAACTCTGTCGAACTTGGGGTCTGCAACATGTACATTTTGTTTCATTCACAGCAGAAACTCTCTGTCAAATCTGGAGTCTATGTCAGTAACTTAAGGTCTGCAACAGTGCATTTTGTTTCATTCACTGCAGAAACTCTCTGTCAAATCTGGAGTCTATCTCAGTAACTTAAGGTCTGCAACAGTGCATTTTGTTTCATTCACTGCAGAAACTCTCTGTCAAATCTGGAGTCTATGTCAGTAACTTAAGGTCTGCAAAAGTGCATTTTGTTTCATTCACTGCAGAAATTCTCTGTAAAATTTGGAGTCTACCTGGACAACTTTGGGTCTGTTACAGTGCATTTTATTTCATTCACTGCAGAAACTCTGTCAAATATGGAACCTTCCTCACTCCAAAAATTCTCTGTCAATCTTCGTATCTGCAACAGTACATTCTGTTTCATTCATTGCAAAAATTATTTGTTAAACTTGGGGTCTGCAACAGTACACTTCATTTCATTCACTGAAATTATTTGTTAAATTTGGAGTCTACACCACTGCAAAAAAAAAAATATATGTTGAACTAGGAGTCTGCAACAGTACATTTCATTTTCTTTCACTACAAAAAACATTTCTGTCAAATCTGGACTCGGCAACAGTACAGGTAATTTCATTCATTGCAAAAATTCTGTGTCAAATTTGGGGTCTCCATCACTGAAAACATTCTCTATCAAACTTGGAGTCTGCAACATTACAGGTCATTTCATTCACCGCAAAAACATGTTCTGTCAAACTTGGAATCTGCTAGAGTACATTTCATTACATTCAGCCTGGGACAGTGCATTTAATTTCATTCATTGCTAGAATCATCTGTCAATCGTGGAGGTTGCAACAGTACATCTTTTCTTTTTCATTGGTAAACTCAGGATTGTTTAATCAACTTCATTCATAACAAACTGAATACACCAGTATTTCACTTGCAAAACAAGACACATTCTATAGTTTTACTTTGATATAAATTGAGACTTGTGTTGTATCAGAAAAATATCCCCATCAGGTCTTGTGATCAATTCTGCTCTAAATATATCAAATCATGTATCACCTGCAAAGAGAGAGACAACATTTCCAAAGACAGCCCCCAGTGCAAAAAGGCATTGTCTGAACTGACTCCATCTGTGTATTCACAATGAATCAAAAAAACAAACAAAACCACAGTCCTTAAAAGAAAGAGAATAAGCCGTGCGTGTGTGCATGTTTGATTATGTGCATGTGCATACATTTGGGTGTGTGGATAAAAGTTTGAACTCCGATTCATTGATAAAACATGAATTCATCAGTTTGACATGGTACAGTATATGACACCAAACATGAATTTGAAGGCATTATTGAAGCCAAAGGAAGCACACCATGGCTTATACAATTAGTATGAACTCTGAAAGGCAAACAGCAGGGGATGGAGAGTGAAGCGAGTGGAAAAAGGGAAATGCCAACTGCTCTGTCATCTGTCCATGTCAGGGGTTAGAGGGCATCTTCCTTGTTGGGGGTGAACATCCACTTCCCATACACCCCAAGCTGCTAAGCTAGGGAGAAAAAACCCTTTGCTTGGTTAAACAACAACAACAAAAACAACAACAGTACATCTTTTTAATTTCCTGCACAATTCTGTGTCTGCAACAATACATTTCATTTCATTCACTGCAAAATGTCTGTCAAACTTGGAATCTGTAACAGTGCGTATCATTTCATTCGCTGCAAAATTTCTCTGTCAAACTTGTCAGCACCAGAACATTATCAGTACATATTATCCTTTTCATTCTTCTTCTTCTCCTCATGATCATCATTATTGTTACCATTAATATCATTATTACACACATACCAACCCACAAATTTGCTTTTCTGGAACAACACACATTAGAATCAGGGACACGGTATTATTTTCAGGAACTTATCAGCAAACACACAACGGTTGGTCTTGCAGAAGTTACTTTGCAGGTGACAGAAATCAAGCAGACTTTCACAAAATGTCTTCAGTACTGTTTGGACAGTTCCGGCTTTTCAAGCGGCTTCAGTAATATTTGGCAGCATTTCCGCAAGTCTTAACGAAGGGTCTTCAGCAATGGTTGGAAAACCATCTAAGGGTACTCTTGTACTCACTAGATACATAGGAAAAAAAATGTTACAGTTGGATTTTTTAAAAATTTCCAGGACATGCAGCAAATATCTCTATTTCTGGAACACCCTGTCCATTTTATCAATTTTGCGGGACAAATATGGGCCCCCAGTGACGGTAAGCATGCCTGTTATTATCATCACTGTCAAAGCACTGTACCTGGCTCCTGGCCCCCCTTGGCCAGCACACTGTCGAAGCCTGCAGGGGCCTTGGTGAGGGAGGAGTTGTCCCTGAGGATCACGTGCTGCTTGCCAATGGCCACCTCGTTCAGGAACATGATGCCCTTCTTCCCCGCCGTGCCCACTGCAAGGGGACAACATCACGTCACATGGATTGAAACAGCGTCCAGCTAAACAGTGTTCCTTTCCCATTTATTGATTAAAGCAATGTCTGGCTAAACAGTTCCTTTCCCACATATTGATCAAAGCAATGTCTGGCTAAACAGTTCCTTTCCCACATATTGATCAAAGCAATGTACTAGCTAAACAGTTCCTTTCCCATTTATTGATTAAAGCAAAGTCTGGCTAAACAGTTCCTTTCCCACATATTGATCAAAGCAATGTCTGGCTAAACAGTGTTCCTTTCCCATTCATTAATTAAAATGGTGTCTAGCTTAACCCATTCAACCCAAGGAGTTTACAGCCTTGGCAGATTCCCCTGGCCTACTGATGTGGATAAACAAAGAAAATGTCCTGTAACTGATCAGTTTTTCCTCCAAATTGACATGTTGGGATATGGCTGGAAATACTGCAGAAGTTAGTTCCCTTTGCTTGCAGTTTATGCATATGTTGGTCCCGTCGCTTGCAGTTTATGCATATGTTGGACACTTCGCTTGCAGTTTATGCATATGTTGGACACTTCGCTTGCAGTTTATGCATATGTTGGACACTTCGCTTGCAGTTTATGCATATGTTGGACCCTTCACTTGCACTTTATGCATATGTTGGTCCCTTCACTTGCACTTTATGCATATGTTGGTCCTTTTGCTTGCACTTTATGCATATGTTGGACCCTTCGCTTGCACTTTATGCATATGTTGGTCCCTTCACTTGCACTTTATGCATATGTTGGTCCTTTTGCTTGCACTTTATGCACATGTTGGTCCTTTTGCTTGCACTTTATGCATATGTTGGTCCTTTTGCTTGCACTTTATGCATATGTTGGACCCTTCGCTTGCACTTTATGCATATGTTGGTCCTTTTGCTTGCACTTTATGCATATGTTGGACCCTTCGCTTGCACTTTATGCATATGTTGGTCCCTTCACTTGCACTTTATGCATATGTTGGTCCTTTTGCTTGCACTTTATGCACATGTTGGTCCTTTTGCTTGCACTTTATGCATATGTTGGTCCTTTTGCTTGCACTTTATGCATATGTTGGACCCTTCGCTTGCACTTTATGCATATGTTGGTCCTTTTGCTTGCACTTTATGCATATGTTGGACCCTTCGCTTGCACTTTATGCATATGTTGGTCCCTTCACTTGCACTTTATGCATATGTTGGTCCTTTTGCTTGCACTTTATGCACATGTTGGTCCTTTTGCTTGCACTTTATGCATATGTTGGTCCTTTTGCTTGCACTTTATGCATATGTTGGTCCTTTTGCTTGCACTTTATGCATATGTTGGACCCTTTGCTTGCAGTTTATGCACATGTTGGTCCCTTCGCTTCCACTTTATGCATATGTTGGAACATGAAACCATTCTCATGAAATGAATTTTTACACCAGGGTAATGCTCAGGTGCATGGCTGAATGAATTACCATTTCTTTTTTTCCATTTATTGATGACAACAATGTCCAGCTCAACATTTCCATTTATTGATTAAAACAGTGTCCAGCTATATGTTTCCTTTTCCATTTATTGTTGTTGATAGTTACCTTGCGCCAATCTTCCGTCAGAGACCAAGCTCTAACAGCTTTACAGAATCATTGCCTAACATTTAACGTTAACTCATTTAGGACCAATCCCCATGCGAGGACTGATCTCAACACTGAAGCTCATTTTGGACAGATCCCTGCATTCACTCATTTAGGACTGAGCCCCACATTAAAACACATTTTGGACCCATCCACAGATTAACTCATTCAGAGCCAACCTCTATGTGTGGACCGATCCCAACACTCAAACTGATTTCCGACTGATCCCCACGTCAACTCATTTAGGAGCGATTCCCATGTCAGAACCAATCCCGACATTGAAATACATTTTGAGCCGATCCCCATGTTTACACATTTAAGACCAATCCTCATGTTAGGAAAGATCCCCACGTTAATTCATTTAGCACCAATTCCCATGCTAGAACCAATCCCCACATTAAAAACCCTTTCGAACCCATCCCCATGTAAACTCATTTCGAACCAGTCCCAACATTAAAATTAATTCAGGACCGAATGAACCCCCTATGGCAGGAAGGGACAACAACTGACCGTATCCTGCCGACTTGTCGTTCTCGGAGGCAAAGTAGATGCCCTTGCCCACTCGGCCCCCACTGTGCGGCATGATGCGGAGTCCTGTCTTCAGGATGGCCGCCACAACAGCCACGTTGGTGCCGTGCCACAGCAGTTTGCGCTCCTTGATCTTGTCGTGAACCTTGTACCGGTCAGTCTGAAAGGGGAAGGTTGCAATGTCAGCAAGGAGGTGTTGTGTGTGTGTGTATGTGTGTGTGTGTGTGTGTGTGTGTGTGTGTGTGTGTGTGTGTGTGTGTGTGTGTGAGAGAGAGAGTTTTATTACATGCAGACTGTTATTTCTGAGTGTTGAAAGTTTTTATTACATACAGATTGTTATTTCTGAGCGCTGAAAGTTTTATTACAAAAAGATTGTTTTTTCTGGGTTTTTTTCCAAATGTGTGTTTCAGGAAAGCAGCAAGATGATTTATACTTTTATGCTATTATAACACCTGTCCTCAGAGACCAAGCTCTAAGTGCTTTACAAAGTCATTTGCACAACAGGCTGCCTACCTGTTCAGAGATGACTGACAATAACTTTTAGGCACTCATCATTCTTTTCCTGTGTTATTTAGTCAGGCTTCAGACACACACATTCACACACACACACACACAAAGACATGTAGACGCACACACACACACACACACACACATGGCGCTCGTCATTTATTTCCAGTGCTGTTCAGTCAGGCTTTAAACAACATACACGCACACACACACATACACAAACTGTGTTCATCATTCATTTCCGGTGTTATTCAGTCAGGATACACACACACACACACGGCAGCCCCCAGTGTATGGGAGGGGCCCCAACAAAGCCAGAGAACACACTGACCTCCCCGTCCCTGTCCACTGTCCAGATGTGATTGAGGGTCAGCTTGCGCCAGCTTGAGGTGGGCTTCGTTTCCGCAAAATACTTCTCTAGCACCTGCACACATGTCAGCGTGACACATGTATACATACAGCGTCACACACACACACATGTATCTATACAGATCTGGGTCATTATCATACTGAAAGTCATACACATGCACACACACACACAAACCTTGAACTAATATGCACCATTATTCAGGCACAAACAAATATATGGAACAAACCATGAACTGCTATGGACCATTACTCAGGCACAAACTAACAAAAAAAAAAAGGCACAAAGCTTACACTGCCACTGATATAGACATTTATACTTTTATGCTGTTATAGCGCCAATCCTCTGTCAGGGACCAAGCTCTAAGTGCTTAACAAACGCAGTCATTTACACAACAGACTGCCTTCTTGGGTAAAGCCGAATGAGGGCTACATTTAGGCACTCATCATTCCTTTCCCATGTCATTCAGCATGAACCATGTTCAACCACTGACACAATCCCTAAACTGCAGTGGACCCAATTCAAAGTCTCCCCTTGGGAAAAAAAAAACAGAAGAAAGAAAAGTGCAGGCACAAACCTTGTACTCTTTGCTCTTGGGATCCACAAGCCCCAGCTTGGCTTTCAGAAGGCCGTAGTTGACATCTAAAGGATGGGGCACCTCCTCTTTGTCCTGCACAAGAGTCACCTCATTTGACTTGCACTTTACTTGATACAGGACGTTTTCCCCCTAAAATAACGTTCAATCTGACATACTGTAAAAGCGCAGTGAGCCTGCTCTTGAAAGTGGGGAACTGCTCTATAAAAGTCCCCACGATGTCATTATTATCATAATTAATGCTGAGTTTCTACCAGAAAGCTGGAAAAGAAATCAAAGAACAAGAATACTGTGTCCTTTTACATTTGGTGCTGCCCAAATACAGGTCAACGGAAGTCAAATGTAAAAAAAAGAAAAAAAGAATGAAAAAACTACAACAACAACAAAAAAACCCCAAAACCCAGTACAATAGTATTCACAATTTCAAAAAGTGAAATGGAGAATAGAAAAGCAATCAAGTCATTCCATCAGTTAACAGTCACAGTATCTTTAAAGTAAAAAACAGACAGATAACATTTTACATATATAATACTAAAAATAAGATACAACAGTTCACCTCCCACATATTCTCAGCACACACACACACACACACACACACACACACTCATTACATACAGCAGCACCTTGCAGACCAGAAACAAATATGGTAAGGATTATGATTTCCAAAACAACTTAAAATAGTAAGAGTTCATGCAAAGACCCTATGCATATTCTGTGGGTAAAATCTGCAACAAATGTGACCAAGGACAAAAACCACAAAATGAAAAGAAGACTCACCTCCATTCCCTTGTCCTTTTCCTTCTGCATGCTCTGAGCCAGTTCAATGTCTCCCAGAACCTGAGTTGATTAAAAAATACCATCATCAGTTTAATACAAATCAATTCATCTTACAAAAAAGCTACACACACACACACACCTCTGCACACACAATAAAAACAAACAAGCTATTACAGAATGCATAAACACAAACACATGTACCCCTCCACAAACACACATACAAATACACTAAAAACAAACTGTTACAGAATGCATGACAAATTAAAAAACTTGCACAGAAAAACAAAGCCACCAGCGACTACTTACTGAGAGACAGAAATACTGACTGGCATACGTACAGTGAGTGAGGGGGGAAAGAGAGAGTGAGAGAGAAAGAGTGAGAAAGACAGCGACACAGATAGAGAAAGCGAGAATTATTCTAACCAAGCAGTCAGACAGAAGTGTTGTAAGCATGTTCAATGCAGATCAAACAAACATAACACAATATACCAGGAATAGTGAGAAGAAGAAAAAAAGTGATGGATAAGGGAAATTTTCTATCTAAAATTACACTTAAATAACATACTTACCGTCACCCAACTAGTGCAGACTCCGGCAGGGGTCTGACATTTCTGTCCTGTGGAAACTACTATCCGCCTATGCAGAGAAAACAAAAGCAACTACAGCCGATAACCTCCCGGAAGTAGGTAACCTCCCCTTTGTCTCGCTAGCTAGCGCCCTCTTTTGACGGCAGCCATCATGACTCCTGTTCCTGTGCTCTTCATACAGCTAAGTTTTTTTTCGTATTTTCTGCCTGTCTGTCAGAGGGGACAGAAATGGAAGAGAGATGGTGAGAGAGAGAGAGAGAGGAAAAACATGAAAGAGTTGGCCACAGACGAAAAGAAAAGTTAAAGGTCCAATAGCCTTTAACAGCAGTGAATTCATAATCACTGTCTTGGGCTTGGCATGGGAAGGCAGGACGCAATCCGTCCCTTTCGCCACTTTTAAACCTTTTCTGACCGAACCCACTCACACCTGGATGGAGTGAGGAAAACTGGACATACAGGTGCCCTTCCCAAGGAAACAACACCATGCTGATTTGAAGTTTCAAACTCTGATTACTGGTGAACACTGACCCAGAATGATAATAATAATAATAACAATTAATATTTATATAGTGCTGAATCTTGTGCAGAGACAAATGAAAGCACTTTCACACCAGTCAGTCACACACATGCATAATTTTAACTTGAGAAACTGAAGACGAAGAAGAGGCAGGGGAGGGACGTTATCATGGAAAGAGGTGGGTTTTAATGCCAGACTTGAAAGAACTGAATGGGGAGGCCTGATGAAGCCAAAATAGAAGTCCAATGCCAAACCGATTCTACCATGGTGCTTCATAGCCAGAGATAAAGAACGTCAGTAAGAAAGAGGGCATGGGAGAGGGAAAGAGAAAGAGGAAAAAACAAAAACAACAGGCCACAGCCTCCATCCACACACCGCCAGCATGTCATATTTCTGCTGTAGAAATTCTGTGTTGTCGATGACGGGAGGGATGCGGCGACCAAAGTCGTGAGGGACGGCGGTGTAGAACTTAGACGACAGCATCTGCAGCTTGTTTTTGGGACTCTTCTTGCTGAGCGCTTCCTCCAGCTCCTCAAGAATCTCAAAGCCCTGAGACAGACAACAAAAAAATGTTGAAAAAGTTGAAAGCCATAGGGGGCATTATTTTTCTTAAAAAGGAAATTTTCTATCTAAAATTACGTTTAAATAACAAACTTACCGTGACCCAACTAGTGCAGATTCCAGCAGGGGTCTGACATTCCTGTCCTGTGCAAACTACTATCTGCCTATGCGGAGAAAGCGAAAGTACTACGGCCGATAACCTCCCGGAAGTAGGTAACCTCCCCTTTGTTCCCCTGGCTAGCGCCCTCTTTTTCCGGCAGCCATCATGACTCCTGTTCCTGTGCACTCCATACAGCTAATTTTTTTTTCTATTTTCTGTCTGTTTGTCGATTCTCTGGCGTTCTTGTTTTTTGTCAAATTATGTCTCCAAACAGGTCACATAATTATGTAGCTCGACTGGGCGATCGCGCTAACATTAAGGCGCGATCGCAATTTAAAATTTACATTTAACATAACATCCTTACCCTGACCCACTGGTGCAGACTCAGGCAGGGGTCTGATTCCCTGTCGTCCTGTGCAAATTACTACCCCGCTGACGAGAAGAAAACGTAAGTAGATGTGGCTAGTTACCTCCTCCCTCTTCTTCTTCTTCTGCGTTCATTCGTATGCACACAAGTGGGCTTTTACGTTTATGACCATTTTTACCCCGCCATGTAGGCAGCCATACTCCGTTTTCGGGGGTGTGCATGCTGGGTATGTTCTTGTTTCCATAACCCACCGAACGCTGACATGGATTACAGGATCTTTAACATGCGTATTTGATCTTCTCCTTGCATATACACACGAAGGGGGTTCAGGCACTAGCAGGTCTGCACATATGTTGACCTGGGAGATCGTAAAAATCTCCACCCTTTACCCACTTAGGTGCTGTCACCGTGATTCGAACCCGGGACCCTCAGATTGACAGTCCAACGCTTTAACCACTCGGCTATTGCGCCCGTCAACCTCCTCCCAATATATCACCTCCCCTGTGTGTGCCTTTAGAGTGCCGTCTTCTGACAGAAGCCACCTCTGATCCCTGACTTGTGCATTCAAAGCGGCTAAGTCTTTTCATATTTTCTTTCTTTCATATAGTATTTTGTAAACACCAGCTGCACTGATGAAGTGGTTAGCATCACGGACTGATGACTGGAAGGATGCGGGTTCAAGCCCAATCAGAGGTAGGTTTTTTTTCCTGTGGCTCCTACCCAGAGATGGGTCAACTATCAGCTCAAAAAGAAAAACTGACCACAGAGTTGAGATTCATCCTCTTAATGGATGTGTCACTGGGAGGGTCAGTCAAATTTCCTGACCAACACTACAAGATGTCTGTATCTCTCAGCATGGTTGATGCTGGGATAAAACGTACCCCCAATAGCAGCATGAACATCACCTCCATCATCAGTCATCGACACAAAGATACGGGAAGCAAAATGATCCTTATTCTCGATTAAAAACAAAACAAACCCAAACAAAAAAAACAAACCCTCACTCACTTTGGCAATTTGTGTTTTGCTCAGCTTTCCCAAGGGCATCTTCTTGACGTCGATGTCGAACTTCTTCATGGCATCTTTGAACATGTCCTGATCAAAGATCAGCTTCAGCAGTGACTGCGTTGTGGAGTCCAGGGTACACTTAGCCACCTTCTGGTTACTCTTCACTGCCGGTCCCTGCACGCATCAACATGGAATGGGACACGTCTGAGCGTTTCTTCTCCTTCTTTCTTTTTTTGATCAACTCTTTCGCAGCCAAGTTTCTATGTGAAAAAAACCTCCCCAGCGCCATATATTTCTGGCTTAACATGCTCAGTCCTACTATTCAGTTCATGTCAAAACAACACAGTGGAATTCTTCACTTCAAACGTGGTCAAGGGAAGAAGGTTAGTCAATTTCCTATTGTGCAGTAAAGTTGAGCTGCAGCAGTCAAACTTTGTTACAATGTGAAAAATGGTCCGTTTAACATGACATCTCGATGACAACTAAATGGCTGTGAACTTTCTGATCAACAAAAGTTGCCTATGGCAGTGAACTGTCTGATCAACTAAATTCTTCAATGGCAGTGAACTGTCTGATCAACTAAATTCTCCAATGGCTGTGAATTTTCTGATCAACAAAGCTGCCCATGGCAGTGAACTGTCTGATCAACTAAATTTGCCTATGGCAGTGAACTGTCTAATCAATAAAAGCTGCCCATGGCTGTGAACTTTCTGATCAACTAAATTCTCCAATGGCTAATTCTCCAATGGCTGTGAACTTTCTGATCAACTAAATTCTCCTATGGCTGTGAACTTTCTGATCAACAAAAGCTGCCTATGGCAGTGAACTGTCTGATCAACTAAATTCTTCAATGGCTGTGAACTTTCTGATCAACTAAATTCTTCAATGGCTGTGAACTTTCTGATCAACAAAATTTGCCCATGGCAGTGAACTGTCTGATCAACTAAATTTGCCTATGGCAGTGAACTGTCTAATCAACTAAATTTGCCTGTGGCAGTGAACTGTCTGATCAACTAAATTCTTCAATGGCTGTGAACTGTCTGATCAACAAAAGTTGCCCATGGCAGTGAACTGTCTGATCAACTAAATTCTTCAATGGCTGTGAACTGTCTGATCAACAAAAGTCGCCTATGGCAGTGAACTATCTGATCAAGTCGACTATGGCAGCAAAAGACTTACAGCTCAGCCAACCACATGGCCATATCAGGACTGAAAAATTACAAATATTAATAGAGGAGAATATGAAGGGAAACAAAAAGGTGGAGGAAAAGAAAATTATCAGTCACAAGTATAGTCATATTCATGCACATAAACCTAACAACACGATGTTTGGGCAGTCAGTGGAACATGTTAACACTGCTTGATACCTCATGAACAACAGGAGACAGTATATTTTTTTAATGATACTTATTTACCAAGACTGAGTATATACTGAACAATGCATACAAGTTTTTTTGTTTTGTTTTTTTTTAATTCAGTAACTGTACCACAAATAAATCAAACAGTAAAAAAAAAAGTTGACAATGAATAGAAATGAAATATGTTTGAGCAGTTTGAATATGACAAACAATAAAACGGCACAAAAATGAAGGAAAGCCATTAGGTGAATGACTGCAAAGACCAAACAGATATTTCAACAACACACTCAGACCTGTACATCCTCAAAAGACAATGCATACCCAGTATTGAAAACACCACAAAAAATGTAATGGTGATGATTGTTTGTTTGAAGAAAAGCCACTGGACAGCACAGACTAATTTGATGCCCCCCCCCAACACCCCTCCAAAAAGCACTGAAACTTGTTGTTTGTGGATCTTTGACAACAGTTGTATCAATAAAAACCCAATTAGAAAAAAAAGAAGAAGATATTCCCTCTTCTTCATTCGTTTCCACTGTCACACACACACCAAACATGGTAAAAAAAAACAAAAAAACAACACCATATGGTCAGTATGTGTTGTCTTTTGTGTTTGCTGATCATCTACCAATTTACATCTACCCCCCCCCCCACCCCGCTGTCTCAAGAACATGGTGAGAGCAATGAGTAATGTAGGGCAGATTTTAAGTAAGTCTGAAGTAGAATCCACCAATCAAACTCACCGCATCAACAACATCATCATCATCATCGTCATCGCCAGCCATCTCCAGCAAGGTGTATTTGCCTTTCACAGGCGTGAAGGAAGCACGGTCTTCCCAGTTGTTTTTTGTTTTGTCTTTGAACTTCTTCACAAAATCTTTGACAGCTCCGTCTGGTGTTCCAAAGGGTCCCTTCACGGCATTCTGGCCAGGCTCACCCTGTCAATGTAAAGGTTTGAATGAATGTAGTGGTTACAATAACACACAAACCTATCTGTGTATGATTACAGGTTTATGTGCATGAATCTGTATGTTTATGTGCGCACGCATATGTGCCAATATGTGTGTGTGTGTGTGTGTGTGTGTTTGCGTCTGTGAGTGAACATGTGCGCCCACAAACATTCACACACATATTTATGTATAGTAAAGAGGTTTGTATGCATGCATGTATACAATTGTGCGTGTGTGTGTGTGTGTGTGTGTGTGTGTGTGCATGTGCTTGCATGCATGTGCACCTACGAACATTTGCACACATATCTATGTATAGTATAGAGGTTTGTATGTATGAACGTATACAATTGCGTGTGTGTGTGTGTGTATGTGTGCGTGTGTGTGTGCGCGTGTGTATGTGTGCATGCGTGTGTGTGTGTGTGTGCGTGCGTGTGTGTGCATGTGTGTGTGTGTGTGTGCTGTGTGTGTGAGTGAGCGCATATGTGTATGAATGTGTATGTGAGAGTGTGTGTGTGTGTGTGTGTGTGTGTGTGTGTGTGTGTGTGTGTGTGTGAATGTATACGTGTGTGAGTTTGTGTATACATGCATGCATATGTGTACTCATGAGTGTGAGTACAGCCATGCCCCCCACCCACTGGTGAGTCCATCACAGGCAACACTTACGACTCTGCCCCATCGGTTCCAGGCGTAGTATCTGCCAAAGGTGTCTGTCACCACCTGAATGACGTAAAATTTGTTGTTGTTGTGCCCAATATTTGTCTGGTTCAGCATGGCATCATAGTCTTCATAGACCTGTCAAACAACACACACTTCTGTCACGTAAGGTCACCTGAAGCATAAATAAATATATATCTATGCTGATTTGCTTTCAGACAAAACCATTGCAAAAGACAAAACTAAACCCACTAAACAAAACGGAGAAAGGCAAAAAAAACAACATACATGGCACCATACATGCTTGTGTGTGTGCCTCTGTGTGTAAGTATGTGTGTGTGTGTGTGCACATGCATACATGCATCAACTTACAATCATGTGGCCACACAAACACACACACACACACACTCTCTCTCTCTCTCACAAGCACCATACACATACCTGTCCAGAAAGGAAAGCTTTATCATAAAGAAAAAAACATCAAATATACAGACAGACAAACAGGGGTGGGGGTATGTGTTTACCAGTATGCTGTAAATGAGCATCTGAGTCAAATCTAAGCAGTATGTGTTTCACAATGTGTGTGAGTGCACATCTCAGTGCCCTTTACTCCTTTAGAAAGGTCTCTTCATCCAGGCTTATGAGGATATCAACTCTGGTGTTGCATGGAAAAATGTCCACAATCAACTTTACCATGACACAAGCACGTAAGTATATATTATCTACAAATTACATAATATTCTATTATCTTAAAACAGCAACTTACATTTGTGACAGTTAGAAATACATACACCAGAACACATACAATATTAGGCACAGATGCCATGTACATGCATGCACACAATCACGCAGGTAGTGCATGCTTGTGCGCTCACTCCCCCCACCCCACCCCATAAAACTTCAGGTCATCATAACCTGGAAAAAAAAAGAAAAGAAATGGCATGCTGATCACAAACATGGCCAACTATATTTATAAAAGTATGACCAAGACACACAGAGATAGAGAGAGACAGACAGACAGAGAGAG
>JAAQRG010339820.1:0-12500 GCA_011634625.1 Babylonia areolata
ATATATATATATATGTAAACTTAACGCTATTCCATCTCGATGCTGCAAGCAAGAATAACTGGGTTACCAGTGTAAGAACATGTTTATTAGAATTTGGATATGGGCATATCTGGCTCAGTCAAAGCGTAGGAAATGTCGAACTGCTTATTCATGACTTTCGCCAAAGACGAATACATTGTAATCGGCAGAACTGGCAAAACCACAACCAGACAAGTGGAAGGTTTCAAACGTACTTTCTGTTCACTGGGACTTTGCATTTCGTCAGACCATATTTATCTCTGAATTTAAATCGTGCTGTAATCCAAATTTTGTCAAAGTTTCGACTTGGTATGTCAGATATTCGTGTTCATCGCTGGCCAATAGGTATAAAACCCAAACCGATCAAAGCTTGATATGCCCACTTCGTGGAAATTGCAAAGATAATGAAGTACATTTTGTCCGCGTATGCCCTGTGATTCAGAGTTTTAGACAACAGTTTATCCCAGAAAAAAAAATATTATAGGTAGCCTACTCTCTTCCGTTTTAGTGTGCTAATTGTATTCACCAAATGAAAAGGTAGTAATCTCTATATATTTTTGTATCAAGCGTTTAAAGTAAGAGAGAGACTGCGCTTATAACAGAATGTATACCAGTATTTTTGTGTGACGGTATAATGATGTTGTAATATAGCCCTTCGTTTCGGGATCTTGGCCTATAATGAACCACTCATTCTCTCTCTCTCTCTCTCTCTCTCTCTCTCTCGCTCGCTCGCTCGCTCGTCTCACAGTGGTTCCGCCGTTCTGGATTGAGATTGTGTCGACTCTGTCCTGTTTTGGAGGACGTGTCCAGTGCTGTGCTCTCTGATTGGTTGAGAATGAGAGACCTTTCTGCCAGTTGTGTGCAATTGTCTCAGCTGCTTTCTCATCCTGCAATTTAGTGATTGATCACACATACACTCGCGCCCGTGCGCGAGACATAGTCAAGCATCGAAGTCGTTTGCGTGCATCCAGACGTGACGAAATGGGCTCATCGGACAATCCTGTGTTCGTTTTTTGCACCCGTCTGCTCTTCCGTCCCCATCCCTCTCCCAGATCTGGCACACACACACACACACACACACACACACACACACACACACACACACTACCTGAGTGCGCACACGCGAAGTGCCGAACATCGCTGACACAAAGAGTCTGGTTCATCAATCATCTTTCTTTCTTTCTTTTCTTTCTTTCTTTCTTTTTTTTCTTTTTTCTTTCTGATTATTTTTTTCTTTCCCGTTTTTTTGTTGTTGTTGTTGTTGTTGTTGTGTGTGTGTGTGTGTGTGTGTGTGTGTGTGTGTGTGTGTGTTTAAAAATTAATCGCCACTGGTTGTTTCTTCGTTTTGTTGGTTTCTTTCTGACTGCTGCCTTTCTGCCTCTGTGCTTTTTCGCCACTACTTTCCTTTTCCTTTATTACCACGCACCTTCCTCCGCTTCACCCACCTCACCCCCCCCCCCCCATCCCGCCATTCTCATTCCTTGACGCTTCCCACGATCACTTCCCTTTCTTCCTCACCTATGTTCTTCTCTCTATCTCTGTGTTTTTCCCTGTTTGTTTCTCTTTATATATATCTGTGTCTCTCTCTTTCGCTCCCTGTCTGTCTCTGTCTGTCTGTCTGTTTCTCTCTCTCTCTCTCTCTCTCTCTCTCTCTCTCTCTCTCTCTTAGTCGTGTTCCCTTGAGTATCCGTTCTGTGTCTTATTAGAAGGCGCGTGCGAGATGGAGGGGGCAGGGTGGGAGTGAAAAGAGGGCAGGTAGAGGGTGCCGCGAAGGATGAAAGACGGGTTTTGTAGCAGTGGGAGGGGTGGAGGAAGATGGCGGAGAGTTAGGGGACGGAGTGTGGGGGCGTGGTGGGAGAGGGGTTGGGGGGGGGAGGGGGTTCGGGGGTTGGTGCTAAAAGTCAGTCAGGCGCTGTGCCGCTGGCGGTTTGAACGTCAGGTGAGAGAGTTTCCAGGTGTGTGTGTATGTGTGTGTGTGTGTGTGTGTGTGTGTGTGTGTGTGTGTACATTTGTGCGTGCCTCTGTGTGGTATGTGTACGTTTGTGGGTGCGTCAGTGCGTGCACAACGTGAAATTGGGTGGGGGGGTGGGGGGCTTTGGAAGAGTGGGAGGCGTTCATTGTGCGTGAGTGCGTGCCTGTGTGTGTGTGTGTGTGTGTGTGTGTGTGTGTGTGTGTGTGAGTGAGTGAGTGAGTGTGTGTGTGTGTGTGTGTGCGTGTGTGTGTGTGAGTGTGTGTGTGTGTGTGTGTTAAGGGAGGTGAGCAGGGAAAAGAGGGGGTACCCTCCGACCTGATTTGACGACTGTTTCCTGGCAATGATCATAACGGAGTCTTCTTGCACACGCTCGCTATTATTGTATTCCATCAAGCCCCCCACCCCCCGCAACCCCTCCGCCTTGACATGTCAGTCCTTGCCTACCCCGTCTTATCTTACCATACCCTGCCAGCTAGCAATACCCATGCACCCACCCACCATCCCATGTAGGAAAACAAATAAAAATTATGTGTCCGTATGTGTAGGGGTGGCCGGGCGGCCTTTCGAATTCAGTCTGAAGTCCTCGCCCGTTTTATATCAATATCGCAAAAGAGTATCATTCTGTTATCCGATCTGCTTTTCACATTCACAACCCCCGATTTATTCTGGGCTCATGTGTATTTCTATGTGATAACACTGTTTTGGTTCTCTCCCTCTCTCTCTGGTGCGTGTGTGTGTGTGTGTGCAGGTGTGGGTGTGTTGAACTTTATGACACATTTGAATTGATTTCGTCTTTGTCAACACCAAATTTGGCATAAAGATTGAAACAACAACAAACAAACACAAAACAAAAAAAATCACCTCCCCATATTCCAGTTATGGCGGCGTAAGTCTTCCGGATTACAACGTATTTCCGGACTGAACGTTTCATTTCGGTCTACGTGGAGGTTTTAAGATGGCACGACAGTATAATTATTTATTGTCTCAATGCAGTTAAAAGAAAAGGAAAAAAAAATCTGGATGGACCCTGCACTTTTAACACTCCTCTGTCTGTCTGTCTGTCCCTGTCTCTTTCTTTCATATCTCTCCCCTCTCTCTTTCTCTCTCCATCTCTATATTCTATCTTTTCATCTCTCTTCTCTCGTTCTCTCATCTCTTTCTCTCCCATCGCTCTCTCTCTCTCTCTCTCTCTCTCTCTGGAAACATCCACCTTGCTCACAGTGACGCAGTAGGTTATGGGAATCCTGGTCTCAGGCTACACGTCACGGGCCTGCCACTCTGCCCAGGCACCTCATCCAGCTGAGGGTTAACTGCCTCAAAGAGCCCACACTACTAAGCTCTCTCCATCTACTCTCCTGGCCTCTTTCCTCACCCTGTTACCTAATCCCCACCCTCTATCGCTGAAAAAAATGAGGTGGAGAGAGGTGGGCGGAAGGTGAGAAACCGGGTAGGTATGGTCACCACTTTATACTCCTTTGTTTTTTTTTTAGTCATTATCCAGTTTAAAGAAAGAAAAAAAAATCTGATGAAAAAAGAAGGGTTTGTAAGAGTGCAAGGGTGTGTAGATGGTAGCCTTAAATTTGCGGTGAATTGGGTGGTGGTAAAGAGGGGAGAGAGGAGGAAAAACATGGGTAGCGTTATCTTGTTACCAACCTACTTTGTAGCGTGACTGAAGCATGGTTCGTTAACCGAGGAAGAAAACTGGTGTACAGATCCCGGTCCCTGCGCACTGCGGCCCAAAACTGGGCCCCCTGTGAGCCCAGAAGGGAACGCAGAGATCGGCACAACTGAGTGCCACCCCCGCTTCATGGACGGACGCACATTTGAAAGCGGTAATTTTCTGACCAGCACTGCAAGTGTCTATATCTCTCGGATCCGGTTGACACTGAGATGATAATCATCATCAAGCGGAGGTTGGAGCACGTGCCTGACTTGCGTCCGAAATTGAACATGATTTCCACAACATTGTCGTCGAATTCATCCTCACTGACTGTCATGAAAAAGCAGTTTTAAAAATAATGTGGCTGTTCTCAATTTCGATCTTATCCTCCATTTATAGTCTCACGAAAATTATCAGTATCGACAAATCTGTGGGGGCTTTTTTTTTTTTTTCTTTTTTTTTTTTTTTTTGTAGGAGAACGGTGGTGATTGCCTGCGTCATAGTTTGAGCGGAAGCTCATTTTGTTTGGTACCACAACTAAGTTTCTTAGTTGTTGCGAATAATCATTCGGATGAGACGCTAAACCGAGGTCCCGCGTTCAGCATGCACTTATTTGAAAAATCCGCTTTGATATGAAAATAAACTGGCAGGCAGAAAAAAGGTGGCGCTGCAAGGCTGTAGCGACGCGCTCTCCCTAGGGATAGCAGCCCGAATTTCACAGAGAAATGTGTCGTAACGGTGAGAAATACACCGCAAAACAGCACAACACAACACAACTCAACACACCATAGGTGCACCGGAAGTAGATCGTGTGCTGCGTGTGCTGAGGCAGGACAGGCACCGAAAAAAACCGAAACTGCGGGGTTATTATTATAGATACCTATATGGTGCCTATCCTCGGTGAGGGTATAAGCTTTAAGCGCTGTACAAACGCACACTTGTACAACAGGCTGCCTATCTGGTTAGAGCCGACCGACAGTTGCATTTTGACGCTCATCATTCGTTTCTTGTGCCATTCAGTCAGGCTTAATCACGCACACATCTACACAAATAATTATAATCATTGTGGTGAATTTTTCTGCAGTATTCTGTCAGGCTCAACCTTTTTGTTGCCGTGGGTTCTATAACGTGCGCCAAGTGCATGGTGTACAGAGGACCTCGGTTTAATTTTTTTTTAATTTATTTATTTATTTTTTTATAGGAAAGCTAATGACAACCTGGTATTTATAGCTCCTTGAAAATGGGCCCTGCTTGGATATGGTTTTGTATTGGGAAGTGTGGATTAGTATGGCATTGGGTTAGGCATGGAAAGTAACGTCACCGAGTGGTTCAATAAAGATGGGTCAGCAAAGGGGGGGAAATAAAAAGAGAACGAACGAACGAAAAAATGAGCAAAAACTAACACAGATCTTTTTGACTCACTTGTGTAAACAAAGTTAGTCTATGTTTTAACCCGGCGTTCGGTTGTCTGTGTGTGTGTGTGTCTGTGTGTCCGTGGTAAACTTTAACATTGACATTTTCTCTGCAAATACTTTGTCAGTTGACACCAAATTAGGCATAAAAATAGGAAAAATTCAGTTCTTTCCAGTCATCTTGTTTAAAATAATATTGCACCTCTGGGATGGGCACCAAAAAATAAAAAATGAAGCCTAATTATATGCAAACTGCATTTACTGTTATATTTATATTTTTTGTATTCTCTAAACTTGGCACTTTGATCTGATATTCTGAGCCAACAACAAGAGCAGTCATTATTATCATTTTTTGTTCAAACAGGAACTTCTTTTGCTAAGCATGGAAGTTTTATTTATTTTGGAAACGTTTTGGTGCAGATTGTAAAAAAGGGAAATTACTCTGTAATTAATGCTAGGGGACTTAATTTGCTTTAAATTGATCTTTCTCATCTTAAACGTTACATTTTGAAATTATACTCAATACATAAAAAGCTTGGATTTTTTTTAGAGTGTATCACAAGTGAGTCTTGAAGGCCTTGCCTCTCTTGTTTGTTGTTGCTTTTACCACCTGGTTATGGGGAACAGAATCAAGAAAGAAACCCATAAAAATAAAATAAGAAAAAGGAACCGAGAGACAGAGAGAGGGAACCAACAAGCGACTTCCATGACTTCACTGGAACTGGACGCCAGTGGTTTTCTTTCTTTCCTCCTTCCTTTACCTTCCTCTTTCTTCCTTTACCTTACTCTTTCCTCCTTCCTTTACCTTCCTCTTTCATCCTTTACTTTCCTCTTTCCTCCTTACTTTACCATTTCCAAGTAGATATTATATTTCTGTTCTCCAGTTGGATATAGCGTTTCTTTCCGGTACCTTTTCCGGCGGATGTATTTCTGTACAAATGGATATATTTCTGTTCTCCAGTTGAATATATGTTTTCTTTGAACCTGCCGTTTCCAAATGGATATATGGTTCTCCAGTTGCGTATAGTGGTTTTTTTTTTTAACCCTATATTTTCCAAATACACACACACGCGAGCGCGCGCTAGTTGGCTATGGCGTTGGTTTTTGTTTTGTTTTTGTTTTTGTTTTTTTAACTGTTTTATCTGACTCCTTTTATTTTCGGTCTTTCTGTTTTCTAAATGATTATGACGTTTGGGTGTTTTACGCAAATTTTCTTTCTCTCTGACTTTCTTCAGTTTCTTCTCTTTCGCGGTATACATATTTTCTTCTTTTTCTCGATATATATATATATATATATATATATATATATATATATATATATATATATATATGTGTGTGTGTGTGTGTGTGTGTGTGTGTGTTTGCTGTCTTCTCTGAGTTTTTCTTTTTTATTACTTCCTTTCAGTTTTCCAAAGGGGTAATAGTTTCTGAGTGTGTGAAGTCGAAACCTTCTTTATTTCTTTTATACGACTTTCTTTCTGTCTTCCTTTTTAAATTTTATTATTATTATTATTTTTTTTTTTTTTTTTGCCAGTTTTTAAAAAAAAGCATGTGTCGTATGTGGGTGGGAGAAGTCAAACTTGAATTTTTTTCCTTTTACTGTTGTTCTATCATTTCTTTCTTTGGCATCGTTCCTTTTACTTTCTTTCCTGCCTCCCCGTCTTTCTTTTCTTTCTGCTTACGTTTTGGTTCCTGTTTACCGAATGCACATGGCGAATGGGCCTGTGATGTAGGCACAAAACCTTTCAGCATCAGAAAGTGAGTGCAAAACGTTATTTCATTCGCTTCGTTGCAAAAGCCTTTTCATCTGTTTATTTGTCCTTTTTTATTTTTCTCTCTTTTTTTTTCTTTTTTTTTTTCTTCTATATCTCACAGCAGACAGGGAGGTATTCCTCCGTCGGTAACACGAAGATGAAACAGAAATGGGAAAGCCCGGATTAGCGTTTAACGTTAACACCTCTCCATCTCCACCTTGCTCAATCACACACACAAACACACACACACAGCGCCCGCACACACACACCACACACACACACACACACACACACACACACACACACACACACACACGCACACACGCAGACACCACACATACACACAGCACGCACACACACGCATGATTACATAATAACGCACGCATGTACGCACGCACGCACACACACACTTATACAATCATACATACACACGCACACATACAGTCAGTCTCTCTCTCTCATAGACAGACACACGCGTGCGCGCGCGCGTGTGTGCGCGTGCACGTGTCTTTCTTTATGTGCGTGCTTCATGCGCGTGCTTGCTTGCATGTGTGTATGTATGTATGTTGTGTGTATGTATGTTGTGTGTATGTATGTTGTGTTTGTGTGTGTGTGTGTGTGTGTGCTCGCGCGCTTACGCGCTTTTCATGACACTGCATACGATGTGGGGAAAAAAAAAGAGGAAAGGTAGTTGTGGTGGAGAAAAGGAAAAACATTCTTTGAAAGGAAAATAGGCGAAAAGCTTTGGGATGAAAAACACAACAAATTGTTTTTGAGCCGCGCTTTTCTGGCTCTAATTGAACGGAAGTGTTTCTTGGGGGCTAGACAAGAGCGGTTGGGTTGGCTGGAATTCACCGGTCTTGGAGAGAGAGAGAGGGTGGGGGAGGGACGGAGGGGGGGAGTGAAGAAGGGAGGATAGGATGAGAGAGAGAGAGAGTGGGGGGGGAGAGGCGCGGGGGGGGGGGGAGAAGCAGGCAGCTAAAGTGCCGATCTCTGATGTTCTCAACCCTCAACGTTTAACACCGATATAAAAGCGTCGTTCGTCTTTGGCTTATTTCATTTTGTTTCCTTCTTCGTGTTCCTCATAGTTTCTTTCTTTCTTTCCTTCCGCTCGGACCATCACAGCGGTTAAAAACAAGAGTTGAACAAAACATATGGAGGCTTGTTTGATTATGTTTCTTGAAAAATCATTGAAAAAAACATACAGTGACTTTTTTCGGGGTGGATGAGGCGAGCTATTTGCTGATATAAAATTTCGGATTTTCCTGAATTTTCAACCAGGGGCTCGTTCAGAAAGGGTGTGTGGTGAGTTTGGGGAAACATGGTAAATGGAGGATTGAATCCAAGATGAATATTTGAAATAAATATAAATACAATTAGAGGAAATTACTTAATGGGCTTTGTAAAAGGGAAGTCGTTTATTGAACAAGAGAAACAACTGACGATGAACTTTAAAAGTTACAAACATCAACGTTTCCTGTGATTTTGGATGAAACACTTTCGTGAAGGTAAGGCTTCCACAAGTCACAGTCAAAAATGATAGGCTTAACTGTACACTAACTAAAACAAATGCAGTTGATATTGGGGCAATATTTCAAACTAGAAATGAGAGCAATATTTGATATACTCATTTCTTTGTATGATAATGGACAATGTGCTTCTGTACTCCATAATTTTTTTGCTCCTCAGCAACTATTCGAAATTATGTGTGGATTGGAAAATGGAGAATGTTAAAACGAAAACACAAAGAAAACAAATCTTTTCGACTCAGATATGACACCTTCTCAGTTCATCGCAGGTCGTCAGACAGTACCAACCAGCATTCAGTGGAAGTAAGAGAGAGAGAGAAAAAAAATAGACAGAGGAAAAAAAATTGTCAGTTAACGCTTTCAACCACACATACACATATGCGCGAACATATACACATGCACAGATAAACACACACAACATAATATGCATCCACGCGCTTGCACTTACACACGCGCGTGCACACTCACGGAGAGAGACAGACAGACAGACAGACAGACATGAGAGATTGATTTAAAAGTTCACGCCCTTGCCTCAAAGCGACCGAAACTAATGAAGGCCCGTTTACCCCGAGACAACTTGACAGCGGGAGAAAGGTCGGAACGGGTAATAAGGTGGTGCGGGGGATGGGGGAGTTCAGGGGCAGTGTTCGTTCTACTCGTGTCCCTTCCAGCTCTTTGTTTCACTCCGCTGCAACTCTGTAGCAGTGGAAATGTGTGTGGAATGACTACGATGGATTGGAAGGGAAAGCTCTGGCACAGAGCTATATGTAACTTGAGGGGTTGCCGAAGAGGGTGAGAGGGTTGGGGGAGGGGGCTTCCAACTGCCGTAATTAAAGGAAGAATAACAGACGTGTTGTCAGTGCTACTCAGACTCCCGTGGCAAAACTCGTTTTGTTGTGAACAGACTGGTGCTTCTTTGCACCCGTCTTGCGTGCTTACAATGCACGTTTGCTTTTTTCCTTCTTCTTTTTGTTGTTGATATGAATGTACTGGCGTTGGGAAGCACGTACACACGCGCATTTCCACGCATTCGCAGTGATACATGTGACACAAACCAATGCTCTGTCAACATATGCGTGCAAACACACTTAAATATATGCAGAGGGGTAGCGAAAAAAGAAAATCCAGAAAAAAATAATGAATCAAATAGGAAGAAGGAATGAATGAAGAAGAGATAAAACGAGAGAAGGAATGAAACAATGACGGAAGGGAGGGAGGAAGGGAAGAAACCATGATGCAAGAATGAATGAAGGAGAGATAAAAACGAGGAAAATAAGCAATGACATGAAAAGAAGGAAGGGATGGGGGTGAGAAATCGTGATGCACAATAATACAAACACAAAAATGAGCTCAAACAACAACGAACAAACACACATTTTTAACACACACTCTTCACATGACACATATTGCTGTTTCATCTGCTTCAGGTGTATACTTTAAAATTTTTTTTTAAATTATTCTAACATCTGCTTCAGGTGTATACTTTTTTTTTTTATCCTAACATTTGTTATATCATCTCCAGCTTCTCTCTAAAACGATACTTGACATTGGAGGCTGTCCATTCTGTGGATCCTCAGACAGCCGTCTGTCTGCCATTGTGTTGGAGCACACCTCGGAGAGACGCCCCCCCCCCCCCAGCACCTCTCTCTATCTCTTGCACACACAGAGACACGCGCGCGCGCACACACACAAATACACTTGCACACGCATGCATGCACATTACACGCACTTCATCTGAGAGGATGAGAGAGAAAAGAAGATGCAGAGAAAGAGAAAAAATGTGAATACATTCAGAGAGCGAAACAAAGAAACACACAGACACAAATTGGTGCAGATAGACACACACACACACACACACACACACACACACACACACACACAGGGATAGGGGCAGGGAGAGAAATGACAAGGTGGGTCTTTGTGAATATGTTTAAGCACCAGTGTTTGTGTGGGAAATGCACGTGTTTGTGTTTGCAGGCGCGAGCACATATGCGTGTGTGCGTATGCACGTGTGCGTGCGTGCTTGCGCTCGTGCCTGTCTGCGTAAGGGTGAGTGGATGTGAACCAAGCTGTGTTCGTGGATACATGATATATGTAAGCGCTTGTTTTTGCTTCCGCATGTGTGTATGCCTTCCCACGCGTGTGCGTCTGTGTTCGAGCATGAGACAAGGGTTGCCTCGCTTAATGAGAAAAACTTGACTTTAATATCTGCTTTGCAGTTTCCCCTGAAACAGCCGAAAGGGTGTCAATAGCTGCACTTTGTCAACATCAACACAGGAGCAGCTACAATCCAGTGTCACTTAACGCCAAAAATGCAAGCTGTTGCAATGGGCTTGCTCGCGTGGACTACTCATCCACAGCAATCCATCATTCCCTGACAAGACGTAACCTCAGTACATCTCAGAATCGTGTTGTTGAGCCACACCCCGGTGAGTTTGCTGACTGGCAATTCACTTGACTTTTCCACCAAGCTGAGAGAAGAAGACACTCTGAAGCTGAGTGGGACATTGAAGTCAAGCGCGTATCAGTAGCTGGTAAAGTGGATAATGATGTGTCCTTCCAGAGATGTGAAGGGAACCTCCATTGCAAGACGGGAAAGGTGGTTTGGTGGTGGTTGTTTTAGGATCCTAATCAAATTAGCATATCAAAACAGGTAACAATGATCCATGATGAAAATAATGGTGTCAGAGTCATAACCACCTTGGCGTATCAAAACAGGCGACAATGATAAATGGTCCTCAATGGAAGATGCCAGAATCCTGATCAAATTAGCATCTCAAAACAGGTAACAATGGTCCATGTTCAATTGGAAGGTGTCAAAATCCTAATCAAGATAACATATCAAAACAGGTAACAGTTGTTCACGATGAAATAGGAGGTGTCAGAAACCTGATCAAAATGGCACTTAAAAACTGGAAACAGATCTCTCGTTCACTTCTCCTTCGATGTCAAATGGGCTGGTTGGAAACCCATCACCGAGTCGTGGTCATTGCTTAAAAAAAATTGTTTTACTCTTTTTTTTCTTGGACGCGCGTTTCTCAAGTGGAAAGGTTGAAAACAACAGATTAATGGCCATTGAGCACTTCTCACCATAAACAAATACAAGACTAAACACGTGCTTGACAGGGTGGTACTTCTTCGGAACATTTATTTTTGCCAGTGCAAGGAACAAACGACAGTTAGCCGTGAAGAGCAACATAAAGGCACGGAAACAGGAACTGGTAACATATGTCAACTGGCTGAAAACAAAAGAGAATGTGCCAGAAGCCACGTCAGAAACTGTGATGAAAAAGTCACGCCGCAGAACGCTGGCTGACATTACCAGCAAATGGCCCGAAGGCAACAGACAGAGCGGCAAAGAGATCAACCTGCTTGCTGATGGAGACAAAATAGCAGCCAAGAAGAGGTCATCATATATACAGATGGAACTTTTCCAAACATCGCGGAGGTGAGGGCCTGGGAGTGAAGGCAAATGGCAGCAGCAGGGGAAGAGAAGAGTGCAGCTTATTAGGTTTCCAGTTCTGTCTCTCCTGCAGAAGGTCGAGCGGCGGCACGTGCATCGCACCAAACCGCCTCCACAAACTGGATGCTCACCACAGTCATACATCAGTGTAATAATATTACCTAACCCATTACAAAAAGGGGGATTTGGGGTCCAGAACGATATGAGGCAGTCAGTATTCTACTGACTGGTTTAATTTCAGTTTCAACAAGGTGTCAAAGCGTTCCGGCTAATCCATATACGATGCTCTAAAGTGTGTGTGGGGATGGTGGTGGTGATGGGGGTAGGGGGCTAGGGGAGGTGAGCAGAAATCGAGATCGCTGGTGAAGCCTTGAGGGCCTACCTCATGCTGCGTGTGGGAGAAGGGAGGAAGAAACGGTTTGCACACAGTACACTCACACTCCGTCACACAAAACGAAAACAAAATAAGGCCAAAGTCAGACAGGGACAGAGACAAACAGGTAAGCACTGAGGTGGGAACAGGGATGAGCAGATTCCTAATTTAAAAAAAGGACAGACATTTTGTGGAAGAAAGATACCTGACACTAAACTATCGAAATAACAGAACCAGACGATATAGAAGAAAACTGACAGCTCAGAGTGAACAAGATTTAACTTATGTGTATATTTCGATGGTGTCACGCCTTCTTCCT
>JAAQRG010339820.1:15000-19769 GCA_011634625.1 Babylonia areolata
TGTCTGTCTCAGTTTCTCTGCCTGTCTCTGTCTCTACCAGTCAGTCTCTCATAGCACCCTGTCTGAGTGAGTGACTGTATGTGTGTGTATGTATGTGTGCGTGTGTGCGTGGTTGCGCGCACGTGTGTGTGTGTGTGTGTGTGTGTGTGTGTGTGAAAATTCTGTAGAAAAACCTACTTTGATAAGAAATCAAATACACTTGCTGGCAGAAAAAAAAAACAGAAGAAAAAAGTGGGTTGCGCTTCACTGTAACGCTGCGCTCTCCCTGAAGAGAACAGCCCGAATTTCACACAAAGAAATGTGTTGTGACAAAGAAATGCAATCATGTAACATTGAAGAGGTAACTCTACGTTTGGATAGTGGAGTGGAATTTTGTTTGATGTTCCGTCACCAATACTGGCGACTGTAGACATTATGTTAAAGTATTAATTTTCCCGTTTGGAGATAACACACATGCTGAGGGGAAGAGAAATGATTCTGAATTATGTTCCCAGTGATCGGTTTGACTGACCTACCGTGTTTTGAAAATTTTAAAAACCCACACCATCAATTAAAAAAATATTCTTGGCAACTTCTGTCCCATTTAGCAAGGAATCTGTGATAGTGCGGAAGCAAGACTGAAGATTTCATGTTTCTGAAGTTGACATGTATATGTTTTGCTATCTCTCTCACGAATGCCAGGTCCTTCCTGAGATGGCCGTGGGTTATATCGGTGAAGTTCATAGCTTGTTGTTAACGTTTCTGAACAGTTTACACCCGTCCATGTAAATGCTGGTAAAGATTTCGTTTTAAGCCGCTAACTGTTCGGTTTCAAACTTAAAGATCTTGCTGATAAGGGGAGTTTTGTAACACGACGATCGCATTGAATGACGCATAAGGAGTGACAAGCGCAGATGCATAAACGCGCTTGTCGGCTCGTATTTGCAACTTAACACATCCCAAACATAGGCACTCCGTGTGTGTGTGTGTGTGTGTGTGTGTTTTATGCGTGTGTTGTTGTTGTTGTTGTTGTTGTTGTGTGTGTGTGTGTGTGTGTGTGTGTGTGTGTGTGTGTGTGTGTGTGTGTGTGTAACACCGAGGTTACATGCTAACATAGGTATTTATTTGTGTGAAACACCGAGGTTACAAAAGCATTTATTTCGTCAGTCTGTCTGTTCCTTGTGTGGCATGATGTAGACTAAAGTCTGTTTGTCCAGTCTGGAATGAAAATTTAGTGTTGTTTTGTGTTATACACTTTTGTCACTGTTGTTGTGTGTGTACACGTCATAATGATATGGGTGATATGGGTGGGCGTGGAAATCTCAGGGTTTAATTATCTTCATCCCTTATTCAAATATGCGCAAGATGATGGGAGGGCCAGCCAAAATTGTTTTGAATGACTTGCCTTTGTCAGATAAAGTGTAACACTACTTATTTCTGCTCCGATTTCAATCTGTGCCCGAGTCTGCCTGTGTGTTTTCATCTCTTCTTCCTGTCACATGAGGAACTTCACCATCAGTTTGCTGATGATTCTCGTCGGGGCTATCGCCTACAGTGTATGTTTTTGTGTGTATGCACTGGCATTTGTGTGCATGCACTGGCATTGACATATGCGTGTGTGTGTGTGTGTGTGTGTGTCTGTGTGTCTGTGTGTCTGTGTCCGTGGTAAACTATAACATTGCCATTTTCTCTAGAAATAATTTGTCTGCCAATACCAAATTTGGCTTGAATATAGTAGGAAAAAAATCTTCACAGTCATACCAATAATAGGTTGTAAGTCTCCCGAATTTAGCCGTATTTCCGATTCATTAGCAGTTTATTTCGTTGATGTTCGGTCCGGATTCCGAAAACCGCTGTTACCCCTTTGCAGATTCCCGATTGTCCGATTCCCGATACGCCATGACCTCATTTTTCTTATTCGCAATTAAAACACACAAAAAAAACACATTCTGGACAGAACACATTTAGTGACACTAACCACACTGTTGACGTGTTTTCTGCACATGAATATTCTAAAGTGGACACTGAATTAACTATAATTAACAGAAAAGAAAATTTAAATCGACCGTTTGGCCTCGTCTACACGGCAGTGGTTATTGCAGATCTTGACAAAACATGTTGCAAAGCCTGACGCGATTGCAACGTCTCTTTTACCGCCGAATTAAAAGAATTTCTTAAATAATCACCGATGTGTTTACTGCATATGAATGTTTTAAAGTGGATACTGAATTAACTAGAATGAACAGAAAAAAGAAATTGAATGGATGGTGTTGGTAGTTTCTCAGTGAATGGAAAGACAAATCTTGTTAATCACGGATCTCTGCAGATCTATAAAAACGGACATATACTGCAGTGTTTTTGAGGCAAATGAACGTCTCCTTTACCTCGTACTAGAAAGAAAAAATTTTGAATGCCCGAGATATACCAAAATAACATGATTTAAACCGCCTTGTGACTCCGATTGCCGCTCTCGATTTATTCCGCAAAAAGAATATGCTGAAATTAGGTAGGTCTGGCCAAATTTTCAAATTCATAGCAGAAGCCTCATATTTGCAAGAGTGAAAGAGAACAATAAAGTAAGAAGCCACACCAAATTTGAAAGCAATTTCTCAAATAGTTCTTGAGATGTAGAGTTTTGAATTTTCAAAAAATTCCGCGATTTTAGCCAATCTCACAAAATGGCATTTTGGAACCCGTGTAGAATAGCCACTAATGCATTCTCATATTAAAACTCTTCATGTTTGTGCAAATCGGCACCCAGAAACATCGTCTGAAGGTGTTTCCACCCTCCTTTACAGTCAGCGAATTTTTTCCCCTTCTCCTTTTATTCCACCCACACCACACTCTGTTGGAGTGCGTGTTTCCAAATCTCAAATATGAGACTTAAGTAATTTTCATTTCAAAGTGTTCTGTTTGTTTTCAAGGTAATAAGACGCATTGGATTCTCTAGAGAAAAAAAAACAACATCTCGTTATCACATGTCTCAAGTTCTTGTTTGTGGGAGTGAGAAAACCTGAGGCAGCAACGTCTGACCGTTCCTAAACGACAGGACTTCGCGAATGTGGAAAAGAGATGGTCATCCTCCCATCCATTTCAAATGATTCAGTCATGTCCTGAAAGATTAAACACACATGTGGAAGGGGGATGCTGAAGCATGAGAGTATTAAAATTTTTTTTTCCCAAAGACATTTCTTCAGATATTGGAATGACGAATATTTGCCACTGGTACTTCCTTGAGATATCGGTTCCCGCGCTTCTGTCTCGACCCCTTTTTCTCTATCCCTCCCTTCATACACCCTCCCCTCCACACCTTCTCTCTCTCTCTTTCTCTCTCTCTCTCTCTCAGACCCCCCCCCCTCCCCCCTCTGTATTTATGGGGAAAATACACAATTACTCGGCTGTATAGGTTGACAGGCTGGAAAACAGCAAGAAAAAAGAGAAATAAATCTTTGCTCAACCAAGCTTGATGCCATTGTGGTTCTGATCAACATACCAGGTACCCAGGCAGGGGATGGTTTGTTAGATGTGTATTAGAAATGTAACTGTTGTTATTGCTACTTTGTTTTACTTTTGCTATTTTCCTGTTTCGTATGAAATCACAAGAATATGAATACGCGTTGAATATCGCATCTGCTCTGTCTGTGACTGTAGTTACTGCTTTTTATTTTACTTTCGCTGTTTTCCCCTTTCGTTTAATAATTTGTAATAACGCAGGTGCTAGGTCTGAATCTGATCCAGTCCCATTGTACATTTCGCCCCCCAGCCCCTCTCTATATCTGCAAAGTAGGATTCCCCTTTTGCCTCCCATTCTGAGATCTTCTTGATATTGAAATAGCCCAGTCCACAAGGACAACTTGGAAGAACAGGTTTTCCTCTGGTTTCGAGTAATCTAAATGTCTGCGTGCTCTTACACTCACTCGATCACCTGTATGCGTGTTAATATAATTGTGTTGGTGCACACATCAACACGCGCATAAAACACACACACACACACACACACACACACACACACACACACACACACACACACACACACACAAGCTGCAAATTGTTTTGCTCATTTTCTCCTGCCACCAGCACAGCAAATCCCCATGTACCCCCTCACCACCCATACCTTCAGCCCTAGACAGCGGGCCAGAAAACACACACGCACACACACGCACACACCGCACACACACACACACACGCACACACACACACACACATAGACACAGACAGACACACACACACACACACACGAGCGCGCACGCACGCACGCATGCACACACATGGATACAAACTCCAATAAAACAGACAGCGCATCATGTCAACCTAACACCTCAGCTAAATAAACTAAAACAAGAAGCCAGCAGACAAAACACAGAAAGGGGTTGGATTCAAGGCTAAACGACCCACAGCCTTTTACGGCCTTCGGGAAGCGATTTCATATCCACCTATGTCTTGGGCTCGGCACAGGAAGGCGGGGCCCAGTCCTCTCCTTCCGCAGTTTTAACATTCCGCAACCGAAGTCCGGTCCCTACTCACACCTGCGTGGAGTGAAGAAAATCGGACAAAAGTGCCTTTCCCAAGGACACAACACGATGCAGAAACGGGGCCTGGAAACCTGATGATCACTTTTGAACTGAGACTAGAGCGAAAGCCCAACAACTAACTGATTCTGAACGGTGTAAGAAGGCTCGTACTCTGTGTGTGTGTGTGTGTGTGTGTGGCAAAAGCTTAGCATGGAGTCAGTGGCTACAAAAGGACCCGTCAGACTACCGGCCTGCAATATAAAAGGATGAGAGCCCACA
>JAAQRG010339836.1:0-19832 GCA_011634625.1 Babylonia areolata
TTTCTTTCTGTTTTCTGCGTTTTTCTTGCACAATAGTGTAGGTATAAATGAAAGGGTTCAGAGCTGAGTTAAACGGCAGCACAAAGACAGCCATTGCCGTGTTGATCTCCCCTGGAACAGGAACGTCCAGCTTGGCCAGGAGTCCACAGACACCAATGGGGAACCAGCACAGAAAGTCTGACATGGCAACCACCAGAAGGCGACGAGCAATGGCGGCCTCTTTGGATCTGGTTTTCTCTTTGATGACGACGTTTTCTTTGCTGTTTGATCCTTGATCTGACATAGTATTGGCCCTCACTGACCAGTAGATCAGAGCCTGGCCTGCAGCTATGCACATGAATATGACCATGTTAAATACAATCATGATGCAAAAGGAATAATAGCGACCAGGAAAGTCAGTTCTAGTAACTGGCAGAGGAATGCAGATGCCAGTCTGACTATAGAATTCCCAGTGGGACGTCACAGGGAGTAAAGGGATTGAGGCAAGGATAATCCCTATTCCCCAGCTGACAGCACAGGCAACATGAGCTGATCTTGGTCCGAAACGAACATGACTGAAAGGAAAGCGCATCACCAGAAATCGATCAAGGGTGATGAGGCCAATGAGAATTGATGACACTTCACAAGACAACAGGGAGATGGATCCTGAAACTGTACATACTGTGCTTTTTCTCCAATAAGATTCACTCCACAGGTAGGTACCAGCATATAGACGGTCTGCTATTCCGATTATCAGCAAGTAAATGCCCATGAAAAAGTCAGACACGGATAGATGAATAACAAACACTGCATAACCTACTTTCTGTTTTGAGGATAAGGACCAGATACGGTATACAATGCTGCACAGGTTTCCCAACAAGGCAGCTATGATGAAGATCACAACAGCAGCTCGGTAAGAGTTAGATTTCAGCAAATTATCACAAGAGGAGATCTCATCCTCTGGTACAATGCATATTCCCACAAAACTATCAGGTAGCACTGCAGAACAGCAAAGCACGAAGTCGTCAGCAAATAACTGATGCAGCTGACCCATTTCTTTCATAAATTCTGGACTGAAATCAGACACAGTGCAACCTTGCAAATCTAAGGTCTTTAGGTTCCGAAACAATCCCCTACCTTGAAGAGATTTCAGCCCACTATACGAAAAGTCTATACCTTCAATCTGGGGCATCATGTTTGAGAAAGATTGTAAGTCAGGAAAGTGGTATGAAACACGGGAAAGATTCAGAAACAGCAGGGATTCCAATCTGTGTTCCGTACTGCACGTATAAATTCCAGACAATGGATTATTAGACAGATCCAATTCTTTGAGGTTGTGTAATTGTGAAAGATGATGGAAATTTATATATTGTATTATGTTTCCACTTATATCTAACACATGAAGATTAGGCAGATGCATGGCACTAAGATTTCTCCAGCCACACGCTCCAGCTCCAAGATAAATCAGCATGGTCTGATTTGTGATGACATCCAAGGTCAGTCCACTCCCACTGGCTTGAAGATAACGTAACTTGGGGAAAGCTTCAGGTTTAAAGATGGACAGGCTGGTAAAGGACGATCCATAACAAACACACTGATCAGGACAAGAGTCAGTCAATTCACACATCTGTTCATCATCCTGCTGTGGACACTGAGGCCAACCGTCACAGAGGTGATCTACGTGTAGACATATCTGTCGGTCCTTCCCACGACATCGGTACAGCCCTTTGCATGTGAATTCATCACACCCAGCTTCATCCCTATGTCCCGGACAGTCCGTCATACCATTACACCTGGTGTAGACAGGCAGACAGTAACCATTCCCAGGGCACAGGAAGTGAGAGTCTGGGCACCGAGTCGTGTTTCCGGGAAGAGCTATCAAAGAGAAACTTCCGGGTCTGTCAAAACTGACGAGTGCTGGTGGGCGTGTCACATTGAAAATGATGTTGAATGATTGTGTAGGTTGTGAATCACAGTACGACTCATCACGTCCGGTCTCGCAGTTGACAAACAGATCACACACTTGTTTGAGACTTACACACTGAAAACGGTATGTGGATACCCAAGAGAAATGTCAGGAATGGAAAGGAACACTGACATAGTTAATTAGGGTCAGGTCATTGAACAAAACAAGCAAAGATGTCTCCATTCCTGTCGGGAACACTGGTCTCTTTTCTGTTTAGCTGCCAGTTTGTATGTTTGTCTATCTGTTCAGCTGTCTGTCTGACTGTTTGTCTGCCATTCTCTCTTTCCGTCGTTCTTTGTTATGAACAATCTTCTGTTTCTTTTATTCTTTCTTTTTACACCCACACATCCCCCATACACACACACATATCTATCTAGCTAGCTAGCTAGCTAGCTAGCTATCTATATGTATGGAGTGGTGGCCTTGCGGTAATGCGTCCGTATAGGAAGCGAGAGAATCTGAGCGTGCTGGTTCGAATCACGGCTCAGCCGCTAATATTTTCTCCCGCTCCACTTGACCTTCAGTGGTGGTCTGGACGCTAGTCGTTCGGATGAGACGATAAACCGAGGTCCCGTGTGCAGTATGCATTTAGTGCACGTAAAAGAACCCACGGAAAGGGTTGTTCCTGGCAAAATTCTGTAGAAAAATCCTCTTCGATAGGAAAAACCAAGAAAACTGGACACAGGAAAAAAAACAAAAAAATAGGTGGTGCTCTTAGTGTAGCAACGCGCTCTCCCCAGGGAGAGCAACCCAAATTTCACACAGAAAAATCTGTTGTTACAAAAAATACAGTATACTATAATATATATATATATATATATATATATATATATATATATATATATCTTCATATACATCTTGAAAAACAAGGACTGAAGAAAGCAAGTGAGACAGAGACAGACAGATACACAAACCTATCAAGAGAAAGACAGACAGACAGACAATACCTGTCAAGAGAAAGACAGACAGACAGACAAATACCTGTCGCTGACCACAATCAAAATCACCGCTGGCACAAGGTGGGAAGCAACAAAACGATTCGTCGCTGTTGTCGACACAGTCCTTACGCCAGTCACACACCAGACTGTATGGCACGGAGTCAATGGTCATTGCACACCGGAAGTAAGGAGCGCCTTGTGTTGCAGCAGCAGCAGCAGTATTAACAGCAGCAGCAGTAACAGCTTTACACATCACAGTGCGTGACGAGTCTAAGCTCTCTGGTTTCTCCTGGCACTGACTGTCAGGGTCACAGGCCAGTGCTACATGTGTCACGTGCCCGGAAGGGCAGGTCGCGAGCGGTACACGTGACGCCACAGCCATGTCAATCTGGGCCTCAATGATGATTTTGTCGTGGCTGGGCTGGCTGTCTGATGATGGTGTGGGCATTTTGCAGATCGTCCAATATGTATAGAGCCTACGTATGCTGTCGACCTAGAAAATGCAGATAGTGGTTATCCATATGTCTTCACACGCACGCGCGCACATGTGCGCGCGCACATACACACACACACACACACACACACACACACTCACGCACACACTCACGCACATACACAGGCACTTGCATGCAGCCACAGACCGTAGTTATTTCAGATTTCTTCTCTTTTTTTCTTTTTTTTTCCATTATTCACCTCCCAGTCCCATCTTCCACTTTTTGTATGTATAACAATTTGGTAGATGAGAGAAAGAGGGGGGGTTGTGTCAGAAAAACATACAGAGTTTGACTTCCAGAATCAAGCATGGCAGAAGACTGTCCCAGTCTCTATCTTTGTTTCTCTGTCTGACATATATATATCAACACACACACACACACACACACACACACACACACACACACACAAACACACACACACAGATAAATAGAAAGAGAGAGAGAAAGGGGGGGGGGCACAGTTGTTTGTTCTAAAATATTTTGTGATTATTTTGCAGTGACCGAATTTCGTCTACAACAAATGTTCGCCTGGTCTTTGACCTTACATCAATGCAGGTTTTCGCTGTGCACGTGACGCACACACGGGGAGTGGCTAAAACTCAAACTGCAAATTTCGGTTGCTCACTTGTCTTGCTTGAGTGGATCTGGAAAAAAATTCGTGAAGTCAGTTCACACCTTGTCCTTGAAAACCCAATAAAAAGGGGTTCATTTTACCGGGACAAAGCCGAACAGGATTTGGCAGAAAAATGGCCCCTTTATGAGCAGAAGACTGGCTCGCAGCCTTTGGGTTTCTACAGACAGGCCAGAGCCAAAGCGAGGTTGCCCGACGTTTCAAGTTTTCCAAAACACCATCAGCAGGCTGTGGGCAAGATTTCAAGCCACCAGAGATGTTGCCGACCACCCGTGATCAGGCAGACCAAGGGCAACAACAGCAGATCAGGACCGTTACCAGTTGGTAATTGTCATCCATGCATATATTTTTTTCTTCTTTCTTTTTGAACAGTTATATGTGCAGGAATGGTTTCAGCGTTTTAAATTTTAATTCACTAGAAAATAATGTGGAGGAAAAAGAGGGAGGAGAAAATAGCTGAAATTTGTATGTTGAAATGACAAGTAAATGTTATACTTGACGGACCTGTTTCTCAGAGATGACTATTAACTATAATGCGTTTTTTGTTTGGTGCTGGGGTTTAGAAAATCCAAGCAACTGGTCAGAAACCATAAACATGCTATTATTTAAAAAAAAAAAAAAAAGGTGATAACAATAATATCATAAAATGAACACAGGAGTATTTATTGATCATTATGTGTAGCAAATTATACAGTTACATTGCTAATAATAGACTTAAAGAATGGATAATTCAGAATGATATCATTGGAGAACACCAAGCAGGATTTAAAATAAGTTAACTTGCCATACACTCAATATACAGATGCTGAGTTCACAAACATTGACTGGTTATTGATCATTTCTCAGATGACACATAATTTGATTTTGATTATTTGAAAAATACTTACAATTTTCGAAAATGTCATATAAAACTTTGCTTGAAAATGGTACCCTTATAGATAGCTGTACGGTGACAGAGTGAGTTACGAATGCCTGTGGCCAGTGAGGAGGAAAGAGAAATAATATTTGTATATCTAAAATACCTGTATGAATGTGAACATATGTTTTGCACGAGTGTGTTTTGGAGTGTGCCAAGAGCTAAAAACATGGAAAAAGTGTTATCAGGGCTCCATGTTGACCGGCCACGGAGTGGAGGGACCCCTTGTGGAACTGGTGTTCAACAGGAGGTGGTGCCCGAGTGTGCCACGAGTTGTGTGGGGTGGACAATGACATGGCTACTGTGAGTAGACCTAACTGGCTGGCCTAGGACTGAGTTCGATCCTGGGATTGGATCAAGCAATTGTGCACGGAGAGAAATATGACTTGTGACAGTCAAGACAATTTGTTCCTGGGTTTTTAAAACATAATTTGAAAATAACTTCTTTCAAGGTGAAAAGAGTGTGCGTGAGTGGATGAAAAAACACTTTTCATTTTGTTTAAATAATCATAACTGACTCAGGGGAAATTCCTTGTGTCTGTCTCCTCACCCACTTAGAAACATGTGCAGACTGAAAAAACCCAATAAATGACATGATTTGACGAAACACTACCCACCTTGTATTGATATCAATAATGCCATTTTGCAATGCCTGGAATGATGCATTATCATCTATATACCACCAAAAATGTTATCCCATTTTGTTTTCTCTATTCAGCTTATGAAATCAGTACTGCAACTTTTCTGCCAAGGAGAAGACCTTCTTCTTTTTTTCTTCTTTCTATTTGATCTCTTTGCGTGCATGCCTGGATTTCACAAAAAGCACCCAAACATGACTGTCACCATAAAATGTTTGTTTATTTGTTTGTTTTGGAAACTGATTTTAAACCCCAAAAATCTGAGTACCCCAGAACACGGAGTCGTGGTGGAAATGCTGGACCCTTCTTTGGGATCATTTGCAGCATGGAATAAGTACGCTCGATTGCACATTTGACGGAATGAAGCGTGGAAATTGTAGACCACTGAGCCACCACCGCCCCACTGCCAGGTGTTGATGTACCTGTGAAGAGCAAGAACATGGCAAAATATAGACCATCACTGTCATGTTGTAGCATTTTATCCACTCAAGCTGACACGACAGGTAGACTCGCACACAATGTTCGCAGTCTGACTTCATTCCAACCCAGGGACAAACAACAGGACAAATGAAAGACAGTCCTTAGTATCACAAAATTCAAAGAAAAATGAATATGTTCACATTTTCCCTCCTGGGATGTTAAATCATTACATCATTCTAGGGAAAAACTATTATCAAAAACTATTGTAAACTTTCCGTATTACACTTTCAGGTTAGACTTCATGAATATGTACATAAATCTTTGCATAATTAATCTTTGTGCATAAAAAACATCTATTTCGTGGCCTTCTTTCAGTTCACCCGAAGATTTATTTCTTTGTGGCCTTCTGATAGGTAGAAGGTGCTCACCACTGTACAGGCCTACTGATTTTGGTCCCAAAACAGGCACTGAGGATCCTGCAACCTGAGAAACCAGTTTTAGTAAACCAACAATTTTTTTTAACAAACTTACACGTACGTTCACCAAGTCGAATTCTAGTATGATCTCAAAAGTAAATATAAAGAAAAATCCGAAATTTGTGAAAATTAAGAAGAAACTATTACAACGAATTTAACATTATCAAATTCGAGGAGAACACTAAATTTATGATCACTTCAACATCGGATTTCCTAAAGCTCGACAGTCCCAAGATCCGGGATTTGCATTCTCTAAGAACATCAAGTGTCCCCGACACTTCAGACACCAAGGTCTGTCTATCCACCAGGGCAGCATGAGGCAATCTTTGCAGTGCTGTTTGCTCAGAGTTAAGAAGTTCCTAAGTATGTGGAATTTATCGTGGAGTTGGGAACATTCTTAACGATAAGCAAACTTAGCACTGCTGAGCTCGCTCATGCAACCCACCCCAGGTCACTTGTGTGACCTGAACTACCGTACGTCCAGAGGGGAATGACAATATTTTGGTGTTCTTCACAATACATCAATTCATGTACTCAGTTTCCCTTCGGCACCTAAACCACGTGCATTGCAAGCCTTTCTCGATAATTCCAGTTCATATCAAACTTCAGTGACATAGCCAAATTGTACAATAAATCTTCCCTTCACAAGAAAAAAACACGCTATCATGACATCAACCCAAAACTTGATGTCATGACCATCGTGTTGGGATGAACAGTAATAGCACCAACAGCAGCACAGTAACAAAGCAAAAACGAAATACAAACGAAACAGGACAAAACATTGTCGTTATTCTCTTCCTCCTTCTCCTCAATTTATTGTATTGTATTTTACGTTTGTCACAACATACTTCTCTACCCGGAGAGAGGACATCGTCATTGATTTGGACCATTCAACTTTGGAACATGTATGTATTTACACACAACATGAGTCCATGTAACAAAACTCTGTGTGTGTATGTGTGTGTGTGTGTGTGTGTGTGTGTGTGTGTATTTGTGTGTGTGTGTGTGTGTGTCTGTGTCTGTGTCTGTGTGTCTGTCTGTCTGTCTATCTGTCTCCCTCTCTGTCTCTCTCTGTGTCTCTCTTGCGGTCATGCATGTCAGCTGTGGTAGTCAGCCAGTGATGCTTGTCCACTGCCTTACAGTAACACACCAATTTATCTTTGTAGTTTATTTCCCCCATCCAATGATACGATGGGAAAAATATTACAGAGTGCACACACACTCCAGCAAAAAACTTACATGTTCTTCATGTAGGTATCTTCTGACGTCTTCATGGTGCTCCAGACACTGTGCATGTCAATCCACCCTTGACATAAAATGTGACCCATGTCTTCAAGGGTTGACACGAGGCTGTCCCACTGCCTGAAGGAATCAAAACTGGCCAGCGTGGCGCCTTGTGTCTCACACTTCTGTTCTGCTTCACGGCGTGTTGCTCGAACCCAGGAAGACTGTTTTATAATAATGAAGCAGCTGCCATCCACTGTAATCTGCAACAAACAGATATAAGAACGAATGATATGAATGATATGGACACTCATATAGCGCGTGCCCTCGTTCGGAGACAAAGCTGTAAGCACTTTACAAACACGGGGTCATTTGCACAACAGGATGCCACCTACCTGGGTAGAGGCGACTGACGGCTGCCATTGGGTGCTCATCATTCGTTTCCCGACGCCCATACGTTTTCTCTAACTTTACGAGAAAGCGTGGGATTGCGAGAAAGGGTGGTCGTTCCCCTCCGACGTTTTCTCTCAATTGCGAGAAAGCATAGGGAGGCGGGGGCGCTCCCACATTGTGTGAGAAAGCGTGGGGAGTGTGAGAAAGTCTTACGGTCTCGGTAAAAATCGTGAGATCCTTCTGCTGAAATGTAAGCGGAGCAGCTTCGACACTAAGGTCATGCTCATGTACGCTGAACAGTGCGATTAAGAGAAGAAAATGACCCACTTGTGAGGCCAGATGTAAAACTTTGGGATCTTCCATGCAAGCTATATAAAGAATTAGTAACAGTAAAAGGGTCAGGTTAGGGGCATAGCCCTTGCTACTGGTACCATGTAACCCAGTACTTCCTGCCGCATGTGAAGTCTCCCAACGACGGATCAGGCGGAGGAGGAAACCTTTCCCAACGGCTGTTAAGGCGGAAGAGGATGACCAAAGGGCAGGGGGAGCTTTTATCCTTGGCTGGAAGTCCTCCTAGGAGATGGAGCTCCGAAGAAAAAACCTGCACCTACCGAGGCCGTCCTACACGTGGCAGTATCTGCACCTGTGGGACTGTGAGCGTTGGTAGGCGAGAGAGTGGGGAAGGGACTGCACAACTCCTCCTCACTAAAAAAAAAAGTCACCTGTGCTGGTCAGGCAACCAGGCTAATGTCGGAACGACGAGCTAGCCCTTCAACACCCAGCTTTCCCAAGCCCTGCAGCGATGGAGAAGTAACGGGGACAGGCAGAGGATGCTGCTTGCAATTCCTAGTCACGACTGCACGCAGGCGGCTGTGGGGTGATGGTCGTCCGCCGTAGACTGGGGCAGATGCGGCGCCCGTATCCTCCCACAGTGTCAGAGCAGCCCTTTTTAGAGACAGCACTGCTCTCCCCACATGGGGATGGGGAGATAAAATGATCCCTAAACAAAACCTGCCTCGTCTAAAACCTAGTAGGAAACCGCACCTACTTGGACATCCAACACAAGCAGTCAAAAACAACAGAAGAAAAGAACCAGGAGTCATGCCCTGACTCTGGGTGCCTGGAATGTTCGCACCCTCTTAGACAGAGACGACAGACCAGAAAGACGCACAGCACTCATTGCTAGAATGCTTGATCGCTACCAGGTGGACATAGCAGCCCTGAGGAAACCAGGTTTGGCGGCGAAACCCAGCTTGAGAAAGTTGGAGGGGGCTACACCTTCTACTGCACTGGGAAGCCAGATGGCACCCCAAGAACCTCAGGCATGGGCTTTGCCATACAAACCAAACTTGCACGACAGCTTGACAGCCTTCCACGTGGGATAAACGATAGGCTGATGACCCTGCGTCTGAAGCTGTCCAAGGATCAGTTGGCCACAGTCATCAGCTGCTATGCCCCGACGATGACCAACCCTGATGACATCAAAGAAGCTTTCTACGAGGAGCTCAGCCGCACCATTTCAGTGGTAGACAGAAGGACAGGCTGATCATCCTTGGGGATTTCAATGCCCGCGTCGGTGTGGACTTCTCCTCGTGGCCAAAAGTCCTAGGACAGCATGGCACTGGCAAGTGCAACTCCAACAGACTGCTTTTGCTCTCACTCTGCACGCAGCATGGACTGACCATCACCAACACCCTCTTCCAACAAGCGGACAAGTACAAGAACACATGGATACACCCCCGCTCCAAGCAGTGGCACATGCTGGACTATGTGATTGTCCAGCAGAGGGACAGAGGTGATGTTTCCAGTACACGCTGCATGAGAGGAGCAGTCTGTTGGCTGGACCATCGCCTAGTACGCAGCAAGATGAACATCAGACTTGCACGCAAGCTCCAACCAGCCAGGCAGAAGCCCCCTAGGAAGCTGAACATCCACCGCCTCCCTATCACCAAGGACGTGCTGCAGCAGCAAATCCAAGTAGCTCTCTAAGAAATTCCTGCATTGACTGATGTAGAAGAGGTATGGAGCACCTTTAGAGATGCTGTGTACACAGCAGCAGCTGACACACTCGGCTTTGTACAGAGGAGCCACAAAGACTGGTTTGACGAGAACGACTCTGGAATCTCCAAGCTCCTGAACACACTGCATATACGGCATCAGGATCACATTTCCGATAAAGACTGCCAGAGGAAGAAGAACCAGTTCTTGCAAACCAAGCAACTCGTACAGAAGAGGATGCATGAGATGAACACCTGGTGGGAGAGAAAGTCCGAAGAGCTTCAGTCCGCTGCTGATGCTCACGACATGAAGACCTTCCATGATGGTCTCCGAGCTGTGTATGGGCCGAGAGTCACAGGATCAACCCCTGTCCGAGTCTTGGACCAGACCACCCTCCTGACAGACAAGGAAGACATCCTTGCCCGCTGGGCAGAGCACTTCAACACCCTCCTCAACAGGGACTCGTCCGTATCTGACGAGGCAGTTGCAGCCGTCCCACAGCTACCAGTCAATGACTCGCTAGCTGCCCCTCCCACCAAGGTCGGGACCCGGAAGACCCTGAAGCTGACAACGACAGGAAAAGCACCAGGAGTTGATGGAATCCAGGATGACATCTACAAGTGTGGAGGCGAGGTGCTGACAGACAAGCTGACTGCCCTGTTCCAGTCTATCTGGGAGAGAGGGGAGGTCCCCCAGGATTTCAAGGATGCTCCAATTGTCCACATTTACAAACGGAAGGGAGACAAAACATCCTGCGATAACCACCGTGGAATCTCTCTCCTCTGCATCGCCGGCAAGATCTTTGTGCTCATCATACTGAACAGACTGGTTGACCATGTCTCCAACATAGTCATCCCTGAAGCTCAGGGCGGCTTCCGCTCAAGCAGGGGAACATGTGACATGGTGTTTGCCGTACGCCAGATGCAAGAGAAATGCCGCGAGCAGAACAAGGAGCTCCACATAGTCTTTGTAGACCTGACTATGGCCTTTGACACTGTGAACCGCTGTGGTCCGTGGAAGATCCTCCTAAAGTTCGGCTGCCCAGACAGCCTAATCCAGCTGATTGCGTCTTTCCACGATGGCATGCAGGCGAGAGTACAGGAAAATACTGACATGTCGGATCCGTTCCCTGTGGTAAATGGGGTGAAGCAGGGCTGCGTTCTGGCACCCACACTGTTCTCCATTCTCTTCTCTGCCATGCTGATTGATGCTTTCCAAGACTGTGACCGGGGCATCTACATTAAGTTTCGCACAGGTGGCAAACTTTTCAACTTGCGGCGACTCCATGCCAGGTCCAGGGTGTTTAAGGCACTGTTGAGAGAGTTCCTCTTTGCTGATGACTGCGCGCTTGCTGCACACACCCATGAGGACATGCAGTTTATTATGGACAGGTTCTCAACCTCCTGCAGGTGCTTTGGACTCACCATCAGCATCAGCAAGACCGAGTCCTTGTACCAACCAGCTAGCTCACAGAACGCCAGTGCCTCCCCCCCCCACCCGCAATCAAGATCGATAACACAGAGATCAAGTCAGTCGACAAGTTTGTTACCTGGGCAGCACCCTATGCAGCAACGGAGCCCTTGATGCAGAAGTGACGCTGCACATCGCCAAGGCCAGCTCCGCCTTTGGCAGACTCAACAACAGGCTGTGGAACAACAAAGGCATCAGGCTCAGCACCAAGATGAAAACCTACAGAGCTGTTGTGCTGACCACCTTGTTGTACTGCTGTGAAACATGGATGACGTATCGCCGTCACATTCAACAACTTGAGCAGTTTAACCAGAGATGCCTACGAAAGATCCTCGGCATAAAGTGGCAAGAGAGGGTCTCCAACCTTCAGGTCCTAGAGAGGAGCAGCCTGCCCAGCGTAGAAAGCCTGTTGACCCAGTGCCAGTTACGCTGGACAGGACACGTTGTCCGCATGACAGACAGCAGGATCCCGAAGATGCTTTCGTATGGCCAGCTGAAGAAAGGCCACCGTGAACTTAGAAGACCCTGCAAGCGCTTCAAGGACACCTTGAAGACAAACCTCAAAACCTGTGACATAGACATCGCTTCCTGGGAAACTGATGCCCTTGACCGCTCTCGCTGGAAGATGCTGTGCTCTAGTGGCATAAAGACGTTTGAAAACAAGAGAACGCTGGCCATTAAGGAGAAGCGTGAGCGAAGGAAGCTGGGCTCAACTTCTGAAGACGTTTTCCCTTGCAACACCTGTTGGAAGTGCTGCGCATCCAGAATCGGCCTCTTCTCCATATGAGGACACACACCAACAGATAAGCCTGCCTGTCTACTCATCCATCGGACCGACGGGAGACCATCATAAAAACAAACAAAAAAAACAACAAAAAAACAAAAACAAAAAAAACCCCACCTTTTCTCTGCCTGCACCACAATTACTTCACAACGACATACTTCAGTCTACTGTGCAATGTAAGATGCCAAATTCTATACATCTTACAATCTACAAAACACCATTAGAGAACACATTATGCGGGATATGAATTCCTGAGACAACTTTCATAACCTGGAGTACATGTTGCCCTATATATATATTCCATATCTTCCATATTACATTGCCCAGGCTTATATCCAACAGACCAGCACCAGCTTACACATGTGACCGCTGCGACAGAGACTGTCTCTTTCGCATCGGTCTCTACAGTCAGAGGTGACGCTGCTTGGTCCAAGCAGACAGCCCAGTTAGACATTAGGTCGGATATACTCTATCCATGGTCAGCCATGACCGAAGGAGGCCTACTACTACCTACTATATATATATATATATATATACGGAAACAGAGACGTACACACAGAAAGGAAAAGAGACAGAAACAGACAGACATACACAGGCAAACAGAGATAGAAACAGAGATACACATACAGACAGACACACAGACAGGGAAGGAGAATCACCTTGCCTGGATAGACAGTCAGAAAATCACACATATAGAGAGACAAGCAGACAGACAGAGAAACGGATTATCACACATACAGTGAGACAGACAACTGCACATAGAGAGACAAGTGGAAAAAGAGACAGAGAGACAATCACACATATAGAGAGAGGTATATAGGCAGACAGACGGAGAGACAGAGAGACAATCACACATATAGAGAGAGGTATATAGGCAGACAGGCAGAGAGACAGACAGACAATCGCACATATAGAGAGACAGGCAGAGAGACAGACAGACAGACAATCGCACATATAGAGAGACAGACAGAGAGACAGACAGACAATCGCACTCAAAGACAGACAAGCGCACATAATGACATAGAAAATCCCACATACAGAGAGACAGGCAGACAGACTGGCAGACAAACAGTCAGACAATCGCACATATAAAGAGAAAAGCAGACAGAGTGACACAGACAATCACACACATATAAACAGTCAGACAGACAGACAGAGACAGAGAGATACACACAGAGAGAAAGAGAGACAGAGAGAGTCAGACAGAGACAGAGAGAGAGAGAGTCACCTTGCCTGCCCCACAGTCATCTGAATGGTAGAAGCACTGGGTTTCATCCTCACCACCCAAACACTGTAGCTGGCCGTCACAGGGAAAGTGTCGGTACAACTCGGGCCATTCGGACTTGGAGCAGTTCCACTGATAACTCGTTGACACGGGTCTTCTCTGCTGGAAGGAGAACACTAGACGCGAACATCGTTCTCTGAAAGACGGGGCAACATGCAGTAAAGTCAAGGGCCTTGTTCCATTCCAGATTTGTCCGTCTTCAGTGTCGGAAACAACCAGGGCTCTCAGATACCATGAGATTCTTGCAACGAATGTTTTCAGGACTGGGAAAATGAATGGCAAACGAAGGTCTCTCATGGGCTTCTTTATATGTCCACAGGGACTTTGGAATCGAGCAAGCGAAACGCTGCAGCTGGAGGATTCATTGACACTAACAAAGATCACCTGTCCAGGTGGAGGAGTCAGGATTGCACAGCTGTTGTAGCGTTGGTTAATGTGTCTGGGTGTCTGGATGTAACCTGGAAGAGAGGAGGAAGAAAGGAATTCTGTTTTCTACGGATGATTGAACAAGTAAACATTTAGCCCTCGGAAGGAGGAAACAAAATGGAGACTGAATTAAAAAAAACTGAGAGACAGAGAGAGACATGCAGGAATAGAGAGAGAGACGCTTTGACGCTTTGACACTTTAATGTCATTGGCCATGAGATTCTGTAAATCCCCTCCCTTTCCTCTCTTCCTTCCCTCCCTCCCTCTCTGCTAACGAAAACATCAGTATTCCCCGTCTGTTAGCACGCATCCGCAAAATGCAAATAACCAACGATGCGACAAACTGTTGATTCACGAACAACGATCCGCTGGCGTTGACGTTTCTTGCGCTTGTGGATGCCGCGCAAGAAATGAGAGAGAGAGAGAGAGGGGGGGTGAGGGAGGGGGGGAAGGAAAGAGAGAGAAAGAGGGGGAGAGGGAGAGAGAGAAAGATAGAGAGAAAAAAAGAGAGAGAGAGGGAGAGACAGAGAGAGAGAGAGAGACAGAGACAAGAGAGAGAGGGCCGAATTGTTGAGAAGGGACTCAGGAGGTGGAGCGGGGGGTGGGGTAGGGGGAAGGCTCAGGGGAGGAGAGACCGAAGAACGGAGGTGGGTAGGGAGGGAGTTCGTAGGGGTGGGGGTGGTGGTTGAAAAGCAAAAGGGGTAAAGATGAGATGAGTCACCGACCCCCCCTCCCGTGTTGTAGTGTCAGCGAGTTCCCATGGATTGAGAGTCAGACAGAGATGCCCCCATCCCCCCCCCCCACACCCCTCCCAACCCGCCCCCCGACCCCCCACCCCGTCACCAGCAGCACCCTTGCCTCCCTCCCTTCGTTTGCATCCCATGTCATCATGCCATCATGCCGTGCCGTGGCGCCAAGTGGAGGTAGAAGTGATGGTGATGGTGATGGGAAGGGAGGGGAGGGGAGGGGAGGGGAGGGGAGGGGGTGAGGGGTTCAATCCGGAATCCTGTCTCGCTACGTAATAACATAACCTTTATTACATGTCACTGGCTTCCTTTTCTTTGTTCAGTTTTGTTGTGCTTTCTGTGTGTCTGCGTCTCCTAGCTAGACTGGTCCTTTAGCGGCCTCTGTACTTTGTATATTTATTTTCTGTTTGTGTCCATCTTCATACTTGTCTGTTCTCTTGTCTTGGTCTCGAATGACTCCCCTTGTCTTATCGGCGTCAGGTTCGTTCGTGAGAGTCACGACATCATCATCATCATCATCATCATCATCATTTGTGCCATCATCGTCGTCGCCATCGTTGTCATCCACAACAGCATACTCTCTGCTGCGATGAGTGAATTTCGGGTCTTCCCATGTACTTGGATATAACGAATCAAACACGATATGATATCAGAACACAAAAACATTGCATAGCACAGCGGGGGGTGGGGTGGGGATGGGGGTGGGGGGGGGCGGGGTTGAGAGAGATGGAGAGAGAGAGACAGACAGACAGACAGACAGACAGACAGAGACAGAGAGACAGACAGACAGAGACAGAGACAGATAGAGACACAAAGAGAGAAGTCTGCTCAAAACATAATATGCGTGGCGTAAGCACGTGAATCTAAGCCAGAAACCCATCACACATTTCCAACATCAACAACCCGCTCTTCCCATCACCTCTCTCTTCAGAACCTTGTGTGTGTGTGTGTGTGTGTGTGTGTGTGTGTGTGTGTGTGTGTGTGTGTGTGTGTGTAAACTTTTAAGCATAACGATACAGAGGAATAAGAGAGAGAAACTGCGTCAGTTTTCACTCGCCCCCACCCCGAGTGGCCATGATATTAAATAGATAAATAAATAAATAAATAAATACATGGATGGATGGATGGATGGATGGATGAATGAATGAATGAATGAATAAATATGGGGAAAATGTGTCTGTCAGTCAACCTAGATTTCTGACACCTATGTGTCTGTCAACCTGCGTGCCTGCTTCTATCCATGTCTTGTCTGTCCGCTCGTTATCTCTCTGCCTGCGTGTTTCTGTACGCCCATGCGTACCGTCTGCAAGCGTTGTGTGTGTGTGTGTGCGTGTATGTGTGTGTGAGAGAGAGAAAATGTGTGTGTGTGTGTGTGTGTGTGTGTGTGTGTGTGTGTGTGTGTGTGTGTGCGTGTGTGTGTGTGTGTGATTACGCGCGCACTCGTGCGTGCGTCAGTGAGCATACTTCTAAGCACTTTATATTTCTGTTCAGTTGTCTTTAATTGTCATAAACATTTGTCAGCCGTGTCACGTCCGAGTCGGAGCTGCTGACAGCCTGTATAATACGGACCGAGAATGTATCACCACAGCCGTCAGTGGCACCACTAGTAATTAATTTATTATTGTCTTTCTGCTGCTGTCTCTCCTAGGCAATGAGACAACAAAACAAAACATCCCCCATTGTGAAAGCCACCACCCCCTCGGCTTTCCTCTCTACAGCGTTATAATAATCATGCTGACTGCTAAAAGCGAACAGTTCTTGATCCATTTCACAACACAGTGCTTTTCTCGCCGTGGGTTGTGTTATACTATGTGTTGGATATATTTTGAATACTGGTGTCTCGGTTTATTGTCTGGTTAAATAAAAAAAAGAAAAGAAAGCGTTGTTTCATGCCACCATTCGAGGTGGTGCAACACAATGCGACGCAAAGCAACAAATGATCGACCTTTGCGGCCAGCACCTATCAATCATCATCATCATCATCATCATCATCATTATTCACGCAAGCAAACTCTCTGACGGGGTCTTCTGGACTCTGAGTGCGCGACAGGGAAAGAGAGAAACAGAGACAGACAGACACATGCATACACAGAGATAGGGAGAGAGACAAACAGAGAGAGAGAGAGAGAGAGTTGAGGAGAGAAAGAGAGAGGCGGTGGTGGAGACACAGGAGAGAGAAGGAGAGACAGACAGACAGACAGACAGAGACAGACAGAGAGAGAGACAGAGACAGGGTCTAGGGTCCCAATCATATCTTTCCGCCGTTTTAACCTTTCCCAAATGAAGCTAGTAGGTAACCTATTCACACCTTGGTGGAATGGTAAAAATAGGAGCAATGTACCTTTACCAAAAGACACAGTACCATAGGTCCTGAGACCTTCCATCACTGCTGAACACCAGACTGGAAAATACATTCTCAAACCGGCCGATTCAGCCACGGTGCCTCCGGGGTAAGGGTGAGCACAGGGTGAACCACTTCATCAACCAAGAACACCAAACGTGGAAGCGAAAAAGCTGTCACCGAATTCGACCGCGTTGAGACACGATGATACCCAGAGAAACACACACACACTCTCTCTCTCTCTCTCTCTCTCTCTCTCTCTCTCTCACACACACACACACACATACGCACACACACACACACACACACACACACACACACACACACACACACACACAGGGTAGGGTGGTGGTGGAAAGAGTGGACTGGAAAGGGAAAAAGGAGAAGTGAGAGCGAGTGAGCAAGCGAGCGAGAGAGAAAATAGATACAGAAGGAGGGAGAGACAGACAGACAGAGAGGCAGACAAAAGCAGATACAGAGAGAGAGAGAGAGAGAGAGAGAGAGAGAGAGAGAGAGAGAGATAAGAGACAGATAGACAGGCAGGCAGACAGACAGACGGGCACAGAGAAAAAAAGAAGAAGGGACAAGCAAAAAACTGAAAAAAAGATAGGGAGTTCAGGGGAACCTCCATGGGCCTTCCTGACTTCCTCTCTCCCTAACGACCGACGCCATTCAGCGGCAGGGACCTGAGCTGGCAGACAGGAAAGCCTCGCTGTGCCGTCCAGCAAGAGATAAAGAGGGGGGGCAGGAGGAGAGGGGGGGTGGGAGAGAAAGAGAAAGGGAGAGAGTTGAGACAGAGACTGAGACGAGGGAGAGGAGAGAAGACGTCAGAGGGAGAAGGGGTGTGGAGGGGGTGTCGAGTGCACAGTGAATGGGAGAGACAGAGACACATACACAGAGACAGGGAGACAGATACTTCGAGACTGGGGAGACAGAGAGGGACAGGAAGAAAAGGCGAAAAAGGAAGATGCGGAGGTCACACACACACACACACACACACACACACACACACACACACACACCACACGCGAACTAAATTGGTGAATGTGCGTGTGTGTGTGTGTGTGTGTGTGTGTGTGTGTGTGTGTGTGTGTGCGCGCGCCCGCACGCATTCATTCGCGCAAGGTTCGGTTTGGACTAGCTTAATTTACTTAATACACACATAAAAGCAGCTGGTAACTTTTCGAGAACTGAGATGAACTGAGAAAACACGAATTGGAATCGCCAGTTCAGTGCTAGACGACTCCGGAATAGACGACGACTCAGGAATAGACGACCCGGGAATAAACGAGGTCGGGGATATACAACTCGGGAATAGACGACCTGGGAATAGACGACCCGAGAATAGACTACTCGGGGATAGACGACTTAGGAATAGACGTCCCGAGAATAGACTACTCGGGAATAGACGACCCGGGAATAGACGACTCGGGGATATATGACTCGGGGATAGACGACCTGGGAATAGACGACCCGAGAATAAACTACTCGGGGATAGACGACTTAGGAATAGACGTCCCGAGAATAGACTACTCGGGAATAGACGACCCGGGAATAGACGACTCGGGGTTACATGACTCGGGGATAGACGACCCGGGAATAGGCGACTTGCGAATAGACGACTTAACAGACGACTCTGGAATAGACTGCTAGGGAATAGAGGACCCGGCAATAGACGACTCGGGAATAGACGACCCGGGAATAGACGACTCGGGAATAGACGACCCGGGAATTGACTACTCGGAATAGACGAGACGACTCGGGAATAGACGACTCGGGAATAGACAACTCAGGAATAGACGACCCGGCAATAGGCGACTTGCGAATAGACGACTTAGGAACAGACGACTCAGGAATAGACAAGACGACTCTGGAATAGACTGCTAGGGAATAGACAGACCCGGGGATAGACAACACGGGAATAGACGACTCGGGAACAGACGACTTAGGAACAGACTCGGGAACAGGCGACCCGGGAATAGACCACTCAGGGATAGACGAGATAGGAATAGACGACTCTGAAATAGACGAGACGACTGTGGAATAGACGACTGTGGAATAGACGACTCGGGAACAGACGAGACGACCTGGGAATAGTCGATCCGGGAATAGACGACTCGAGAATAGACGAGACGACTGTGGAATAGACGACTCGGGAATAGACGAGACGATCTGGGAATAGTCGATCCGGGAATAGACGACTCTGGAATAGACGACCCGGGAATAGTAGGCGACGCGGGATGACACCAGTCAGGAACCAGAGAAAAAGAGAAAAAAAGAAAAAGTAAAAAAACAAACAAACCACAAATCCCAACTGATAAGAACCAAAAGGCCGGCCAGGTTGGAAACGCACATGGTTGGCTGGGCCCCAAGCTTGCTTTGCTTTTGCTTTGCCTTGCTTGCCGCACAGGCCAGCGCGAATGGATGGGCCCCGGAAGGCCCTAATTTTCCTGTCAATTATAACCAGGCGCCCTGACAGGGTGGACCCCAAGTTCTAATTGGTGAAAGGAAAGAAGAGGAGGAGGAGGAGGACGACGAGGAGGACGACGAGGAGGAAGCGGGAGGATGTCGTGAAGAAGGATGGGAAGAGTTGGGGGGGGGGGGTTATGGGAGTGGGAGTGGGAGCGTGTGGGTGAGGGTGTGGATGTGGGTTTGGGTGAAGGAGGCTAGACCTGTCTGAGGTCGGCATTTGAAGGAGGGGAGGGGA
>JAAQRG010339846.1:0-19762 GCA_011634625.1 Babylonia areolata
ACCTAACAAATCAACTGTCACTGGTCACCAATAACACATGTCTTTGTCAGGGACTGGAGACCTAACAAATCAACTGTCACTGGTCACCAATAACATATGTCTTTGTCAGGGACTGGAGACCTAACAAATCAACTGTCACTGGTCACCAATATGTCTTTGTCAGGGACTGGAGACCTAACAAATCAACTGTCACTGGTCACCAATAACACATGTCTTTGTCAGGGACAGGAGACCTAACAAATCAACTGTCACTGGTCATCAACAACACATGTCTTTGTCAGGGACAGGAGACCTAACAAATCAACCGTCACTGTCACTGGTCACCAACAACACATGTCTTTGTCAGGGACAGGAGACCTAACAAATCAACTGTCACTGGTCACCAATAACACATGTCTTTGTCATGGACAGGAGACCTTATAAATCAACTGTCACTGTCACTGGTCACCAATAACATGTCTTTGTCAGGGACAGGATACCTAACAAATCAACTGCCACTGGTCACCAATAACACATGTCTTTGTCATGGACAGGAGACCTTATAAATCAACTGTCACTGGTCACCAACAACACATGTCTTTGTCATGGACAGGAGACCTAACAAATCAACTGTCACTTGTCACCAATAACACGTCTTTGTCATGGACAGGAGACCTTATAAATCAACTGTCACTGTCACTGGTCACCAACAACACATGTCTTTGTCAGGGACAGGAGACCTAACAAATCAACTGTCACTGTCACTGGTCACCAACAACACATGTCTTTGTCAGGGACAGGAGACCTAACAAATCAACTGTTACTGTCATTGGTCACCAATAACACATCTTTGTCAGGGACAGGATACCTAACAAATCAACTGTCACTGGTCACCAATAACACATGTCTTTGTCAGGGACTGGAGACCTAACAAATCAACTGTCACTGGTCACCAATAACATATGTCTTTGTCAGGGACTGGAGACCTAACAAATCAACTGTCACTGGTCACCAATAACATATGTCTTTGTCAGGGACTGGAGACCTAACAAATCAACTGTCACTGGTCACCAATAACATATGTCTTTGTCAGGGACTGGAGACCTAACAAATCAACTGTCACTGGTCACCAATAACATATGTCTTTGTCAGGGACTGGAGACCTAACAAATCAACTGTCACTGGTCACCAATAACATATGTCTTTGTCAGGGACTGGAGACCTAACAAATCAACTGTCACTGGTCACCAATAACATATGTCTTTGTCAGGGACTGGAGACCTAACAAATCAACTGTCACTGGTCACCAATAACATATGTCTTTGTCAGGGACTGGAGACCTAACAAATCAACTGTCACTGGTCACCAATAACATATGTCTTTGTCAGGGACTGGAGACCTAACAAATCAACTGTCACTGGTCACCAATAACACATGTCTTTGTCATGGACAGGAGACCTAACAAATCAACTGTCACTGGTCACCAACAACACGTCTTTGTCATGGACAGGAGACCTAACAAATCAACTGTCACTGGTCACCAACAACACATGTCTTTGTCAGGGACAGGAGACCAAACAAATCAACTGTCACTGTCACTGGTCACCAATAACATGTCTTTGTCAGGGACAGGAGACCTAACAAATCAACTGTCACTGGTCACCAATAACACATGTCTCTGTCATGGACAGGAGACCTAACAAATCAACTGTCACTGGTCACCATGGACAGGAGACCTAACAAATCAACTGTCACTGGTCACCAATAACACATGTCTCTGTCATGGACAGGAGACCTAACAAATCAACTGTTACTGGTCACCAATAACACAGCCGTGTGCATTTCTTTCCATCATCTACCTATCCAAAAACAATAACACCTGTGCATGTTATCCACCACTCCAACAACAGCAACATAGATGAATGGTAAAACTTGTAAGTAATCAAGTGGTTAAACATTAAAACAAAAAAAGATGGAAAATGGGGAGAAAAATACAAAAAGGGGGGAAAAAAAGAGAGCAAAAACATGCACAAAGTTAAGAGAGGGAAAAAAAAAAACAGAACAGAAAAGAAAACCTAACTACAAACAGAAAAATATGACATACACAAACTTTGAAAGGGGCACAACCTTACATAATACAACGCCTGTGCTGAATGAAATGAGCCAACCAATGTGCCGTGCCCAATTTGCATTAAGTACTGTGTGCACCATAGTCCGGGCAGGACCCCAAAATACGAATCACAGGCATGCCACAGGACAAAGAGTTTTGTTAGACTCTTGCAGCACTCTTGACGCCAGAGACAAACACAAGCATGCCACAGGACAAGACGGTTCCAGCTTACAGCACTCACGACGCCAGAGACAAACACAAGCATACCACAGGACAAGACGGTTCTGCTTACAGCACTCTCGACGCCAGAGACAAACACAAGCATGCCACAGGACAAGACGGTTCAGCTTACAGCACTCTCGACGCCAGAGACAAACACAAGCATGCCACAGGACAAGACGGTTCCAGCGTACAGCACTCACGACGCCAGAGACAAACACAAGCATGCCACAGAACAAGACGGTTCCAGCTTACAGCACTCTCGACGCCAGAGACAAACACAAGCATGCCACAGGACAAGACGGTTCCAGCGTACAGCACTCACGACGCCAGAGACAAACCACAGGACAACAAGACAGTGTCCAACTTGCAGCACTCACATCTCTCTCAAAGAAGGGGTGCAGCAGAGCTTGCATCGCAGTCAGTCGACTGGCTGGGTCCACCACCAGCAGCTTGGAGATCTGTCGCACACACACAGCCCTCACATCACCTTACAGCGCACTGCATTGCATTGCACTGCATCACACTGCATCGTATCACATCAATCTGCATCACACTGCGTTACACCACATCAATCTGCATCACACTGCATCATATAGCATTACGTCGCATCACATCACATCAATCTGCATCACACTGCGTTACACCACATCAATCTGCATCACATCGCATCATATTGCATTACGTCGCATCGCATCACATCAATCTGCATCACACTGCGCTACACCACATCAATCTGCATCATTTTGCATTACGTCGCATCACATCACATCAATCTGCATTACACTGCGTTACACCACATCAATCTGCATCATATTGCATTACATCACATCAGTCTGCATCACACTGTGTTACACCACATCAATCTGCATCACACTGCATCATATTGCATTATATCGCATCACATCACATCAATCTGCACCACACTGCGCTACGCCACATCAATCTGCATCACATCGCATCATATTGCATTACATCACAGCACATCGCATTACACTGCAGCACATGATGTTGCACCAAGTCACTTCGCATCATACCACATCATTTCACTTCACAACCAGTCACACACACCCACAACCCTGCAGCCATCAGAACTGGTGATGACCCAGACGCTGTGAACAGGGGCAGGGTGCACACAGTGACCATGTGCATGCAGCAGACCCCCGGATAAGGTTCTGAACCTGTCTGCAACCAGTGCAGGAAAACTGAGAATGGCCTGTGTGGAACTCCACACTCTCAGGCCACAATCGTCAGCACTACAAACAAGAGTTGTTTCCCTTGATCCCTGGATGATTATGACCAGAAGGTATGCCGGTCTTTTTATATTGTATTTCTACTTTTTTGTCACAACAGATTTCTCCGTGTGAAATTCTGGCTGCTCTCCCCAGGGACAACTCTTTTGTTGCCGCGGGTTCTTTTATGTGCACTAAGCGCATGCTGCACACAGATTCTCGGTTTATCGTCTCATCCAAATGATTAGCGTCCAGACCACCACTCAAGGTCTAGTGGAGGGGGAGAAAATACTGGCGGCTGGAACCAGTGCGCTCAGATTCTCTCGCTTCCTGGGTGGACGAGTTACCTCTAGGCCAACACTCCACATAGCAATGATGCAGATTGGATCAGAATGTGCAGCGTTAGAGTGACCTTGTGAAGACAGTCTAGGGCCCAGCCCATAATTTGAACTGATCAGAAGCCTTGGGTCACTCTCCTTGTGGTCCAGCCCATGACAAAGACACTCTCAAAACCAGCCCATGACAAAGCCACTCTCAAAACCAGCCCATGACAAAGACACTCTCAAAACCAGTCCAAGACAAAGACACTCTCAAAACAAGAGAGGCAAGGCCTTCAAGACTCACTTGTGATAAATTAAGTCCCCTAGCATTAATTACAGAGTAATTTCCCTTTTTTACTATCTGCACCAAAACGTTTGCAAAATAAATAAAAATTCCATGCTTAACAAAAGAAGTTCCTGTTTGAACAAAAAGTGATAATAATGACTCCTCTTGTTGTGTCAGAATAAGAGGTCAAAGTGCCAAGTTTAGAGAATACAAAAAATATAAATATAACAGTAAATGCAGTTTGCATATAATTAGGCTTCTTTTTTATATTTTTTTGTGCCCATCCCAGAGGTGGAATATTGTTTTAAACAAGATGACTGGAAAGAACTGAATTTTTCCTATTTTTATGCCAAATCTGGTGTCAAGTGACAAAGTATTTGCAGAGAAAATGTCAATGTTAAAGTTTACCACGGACATACAGACACACGGACACACACAACACACACACACACAGACAACCGAACACCGGGTTAAAACATAGACTCACTTTGTTTACACAAGTGAGTCTACCAGTCCAAGACAAAGCCACTCTCAAAACCAGCCCATGACAAAGACATTCTCAAAACCAGTCCAAGACAAAGACACTCTCAAAACCAGCCCATGACAAAGACATTCTCAAAACCAGTCCAAGACAAAGACACTCTCAAAACCAGCCCATGACAAAGACACTCTAAAACCAGTCCAAGACAAAGCCACCCTCAAAACCAGTCCAAGACAAAGACACTCTCAAAACCAGTCCAAGACAAAGCCACTCTCAAAACCAGCCCATGACAAAGACATACTCAAAACCAGTCCAAGACAAAGACACTCTCAAAACCAGCCCGTGACAAAGACACTCTCCAAACCAGTCCAAGACAAAGCAATAAAATGTTGTGTGTTTTTTTTCCTTCTTCATGCATCATAATCACATTGGCCCCTCAGTCTGAGCACACCTAGGACTGACGTCACTGAGCTCCTCAGTGGTGCTATGACACATCCCCTGAAGAAACAACAACCACTGGTGATTTCAGAGGCATTCAAATTAGGAGCAAAAAATAAAACAACATGAAATAAAATAAAACAACATAACATAAATATGTGGAGTGATGGCCTAGAGGTAACGTGTCCGCCTCGGAAGCGAGAGAGAATCTGAGTGCGCTGGTTCGAATCATGGCTCAGCCGCCGATATTTTCTCCCCCTCCACTAGACCTTGAATGGTGGTCTGGACACTAGTCTTTCGGATGAGACGATAAACCGAGATCCCGTGTGCAGCATGCACTTAGCGCACGTAAAAGAACCCACGGCAACAAAAGGGTTGTTCCTGGCAAAATTCTGTAGAAAAATCCACTGCGATAGGAAAAACAAATAAAACTGCAGGCAGGAAAAAATCCAAAAAAAAAAAAACCGGTGGCGCTGTATGTAGTGTAGCGACGCGCTCTCCCTGGGGAGAGCAGCCTGAATTTCACACAGAGAAATCTGTTGTGATAAAAAGAAATACAAATACAAATAAATAGACAGGAAAAAAAAAGAAGGAATGTCCACACACTTGTAAGAGGAGAAACTGGGGCTCGAGGCCCACAATGCCACTGTCTCAGCCACACACACACACACGTGGCCAGCACATCAAATCCACTGGTGGAAAACAAACAAGCTGAAGTGTAGGTTTGGGGTGGCAGTTTTAACAAAAACCAACAGGCAACAGCCCCCACTACTGACCATATACAGCAACACCCCCACTGACCAGATCTGTGGAGGTTTACAGCACCACAATCACTGACCAGATCTGTGGAGGTTTACAGCACCACAATCACTGACCAGACCTGTGGAGGTTTACAGCACCACAATCACTGACCAGACCTGTGGAGGTTTACAGCACCACAATCACTGACCAGACCTGTGGAGGTTTACAGCACCACAATCACTGACCAGATCTGGGGAGGTTTACAGCACTATAAACACTGATCAGATCTGTGGAGGTTTACAGCACTATAAACACTGATCAGATCTGTGGAGGTTTACAGCACTATAAGCACTGACCAGACCTGTGGAGGTTTACAGCACTATAAGCACTCACCAGGTCTGTGGAGGTTTACAACACTATAAGCACTGACCAGGTTGCTGAGAGGTTTACAGCACTATAAGCACTGACCAGACCTATGGAGGTTTAGAGCACTATAAGCACTGACCAGATCTGTGGAGGTTTACAGCACTATAAGCACTGACCAGACCTGTGGAAGTTTACAGCACTATAAGCACTGACCAGACCTATGGAGGTTTACAGCGTTATAAGCACTGACCAGACCTATGGAGGTTTACAGCACTATAAGCACTGACCAGGTTGCTGAGAGGTTTACAGCACTATAAGCACTGACCAGACCTGTGGAGGTTTACAGCACAATAAGCACTGACCAGACCTGTGGAGGTTTAGAGCACTATAAGCACTGACCAGACCTATGGAGGTTTACAGCACTATAAGCACTGACCAGGCTGCTGAGAGGTTTACAGCACTATAAGCACTGACCAGGTTGCTGAGAGGTTTACAGCGTTATAAGCACTGACCAGACCTATGGAGGTTTACAGCACTATAAGCACTGACCAGGTTGCTGAGAGGTTTACAGCACTATAAGCACTGACCAGACCTGTGGAGGTTTACAGCACAATAAGCACTGACCAGATCTGTGGAAGTTTACAGCACTATAAGCACTGACCAGACCTGTGGAGGTTTACAGCACTATAAACACTGATCAGATCTGTGGAGGTTTACAGCACTATAAGCACTGACCAGACCTCTGGAGGTTTACAGCACTATAAGCACTGACCAGGTTGCTGAGAGGTTTACAGCACTATAAGCACTGACCAGGTTGCTGAGAGGTTTACAGCACTATAAGCACTCACCAGGTTGCTGAGAGGTTTACAGCACTATAAGCACTGACCAGGCTGCTGAGAGGTTTACAGCACTATAAGCACTGACCAGGTTGCTGAGAGGTTTACAGCACTATAAGCACTGACCAGGCTGCTGAGAGGTTTACAGCACTATAAGCACTGACCAGGTTGCTGAGAGGTTTACAGCACTATAAGCACTGACCAGGCTGCTGAGAGGTTTACAGCACTATAAGCACTGACCAGACCTCTGGAGGTTTACAGCACTATAAGCACTAACCAGACCTGTGGAGGTTTACAGCACTATAAGCACTGACCAGATCTGTGGAGGTTTACAGCACTATAAACACTGACCAGACCTCTGGAGGTTTACAGCACCATAAGCACTGACCAGGTCTGTGGAGGTTTACAACACTATAAGCACTGACCGGGTTGCTGAGAGGTTACAGCACTATAAGCACTGACCAGGTTGCTGAGAGGTTTACAGCACTATAAGCACTGACCAGGTCTGTGGAGGTTTACAGCACTATAAGCACTCACCAGGTCCTTGGCGGTTTCCGACACGTCCATCCAGAGGGGAGAGGCGAAGGAGTAGCGGCCGTCCATGATGGCTCTCAGCATCAGCATCTGTTTGCGGTGCCAGAAAGGGGGGCTTCCACACAGCCTGCAACACCCACACCCACATCACAGCCTGCAACACCCACACCCACATCACAGCCTGCAACACCCACACCACAAAGCCTGCAACACCCACACCCACATCACAGCCTGCAACCATCACAGCCTGCAACACCCACACCACACAGCCTGCAACACCCACACCACACAGTCTGCAACACCCACATGACAACCTGCAACACCCAAATCACAGCCTGCAACACCCACATCACAGCCTCCAACACCCACACCACACAGCCTGCAACACCCACATCACAGCCTGCAACACCCATACCACAACCGGCAACACCCACATCACAGCCTGCAACACCCACACCACAACCGGCAACACCCACACCACACAGCCTGCAACACCCACATCACACAGCCTGCAACACCCACATCACACAGCCTGCAACACCCACACCACAGCCTGCAACACCCACACCACAACCGGCAACACCCATATCACAGCCTGCAACACCAACAGCACACAGCCTGCAACACCCAAACCAACAGCACACAGCCTGCAACACCCACATCACAGCCTGCAACACCCACACCACACAGCCTGCAACACCCACACCAACAGCACACAGCCTGCAACACCCACACCAACAGCACACAGCCTGCAACACCCACATCACAGCCTGCAACACCCACACCACACAACCTGCAACACCCACACCACACAGCCTGCAACACCCACATCACAGCCTGCAACACCCACACCAACAGCACACAGCCTGGAACACCCACATCACAGCCTGCAACACCCACATCACAGCCTGCAACACCCACACCACACAGCCTGCAGCACCCACACCACACAGCCTGCAACACCCACATCACAGCCTGCAACACCCATACCACAACCGACAACACCCATATCACAGCCTGCAACACCCACATCACAGCCTGCAACACCCACATCACACAGCCTGCAACACCCACACCACAACCGGCAACACCCATATCACAGCCTGCAACACCCACACCACAGCCTGCAACACCCACATCACACAGCCTGCAACACCCACACCAACAGCACACAGCCTGCAACACCCACATCACAGCCTGCAACACCAACAGGAAAAAAAGGGGGGAAGAAAAGCCGACAAATACATAACAAAAGAGGCAAGGCCTTCAAGACTCACTTGTGATACACTTTAAAAAAAAAATCTAATCATTAAAATGTGTTCTGTATTTGTTATTATAAAGCTTCACGTTAAAAAAAAGAAAAAAAAAAAGTCCTAACCAGATTCGAATTAAGTCCCCTAGCATTAATTACAGAGTAATTTCCCTTTTTTACTATATGCACCAAAACGTTTGCAAAATAAAAACTTCCATGCTTAGCAAAAGAAGTTCCTGTTTGAACAAAAAATGATAATAATGACTGCTCTTGTTGTTGGGTCAGAATATCAGATCAAAGTGCCAAGTTTAGTGAATACAAAAATATAAATATAACAGTAAATGCAGTTTGCATATAATTAGGCTTCTTTTTTTAAAATTTTTTTGGTGCCCATCCCAGAGGTGCAATATTGTTTTAAACAAGATGACTGGAAAGAACTGAATTTTTCCTATTTTTATGCCAAATTTGGTGTCAACTGACAAAGTATTTGCAGAGAAAATGTCAATGTTAAAGTTTACCATGGACACACAGACACACACACACAGACAACCGAACATCAGGTTAAAACATAGACTCACTTTGTTTACACAAGTGAGTCAAAAAACAAAACAAAACATGACGAAATAAAAAATACAGTATTTCCAGGTAAACAAACTACTTGGGATGAGAATGAACAGTGGTACTCACAGAGTGTACATTATGACGCCACAAGCCCACCTGAAACACAGGAGGAAATATGTACACCCCCGTCATCACAGCAAGTCAGCAAGAAACACATTTCAAGTTACAAAACTCAACAAAGCAACACCATCACGGAACACCCACCCCAAACGGAAATTGTACATTCGTCTTCCATCAACTTTCTCACAGCTATTGTAATAAAATCATTTGACAAGTTTTCAGAAGTTTGGTCGTTGTTGCTTTTTTTTTTTCAGTCTGGAAGTAATAATTCTTTATGGAATACATACTCCCTTTAATAAAGTTGTACTCAAGTAATTATCAAGTAAAAATAATGTATGTATACATATTGCATTTTGTAACAGAACAAACTGCACTCATGAAATTATCAAGCAAAACAATGCATGTCCACACAGTGTAAAAAATACAAAACAACCTGTATCTCCATGTCTACATTTTAATGTAGCCGAACCGAGTGGTTCTAATAGGGGACGGTAAGAATACTGTCAAGGATCAAAATCCTGTCATAATGATATTTTGAAGGATCTTAATCCTGTCGACGATGCCACTTTTGTAGCCGTGTACTGAACCGAGTGGTTCTAATAGGGGATGGTACAAAAGAACTAACTAAATGATGATTTACTGTACTAAAGGATAGACCAAGCAGAGCGCTTGGTTACATTAAAAAAAAATCAAAAGAAGCAGGAATTAAAGAAACAACAACAACAAAAAACAGCAACAAAAAACCCATCAACGTATACTTGTGCGTGAATAAAAAATGTTTAACCATGATACCTCCACCCCCCCCCCACACACACACACACAAACAAACAACACACAAACACATATACAAACACACACACACACACACACAACACATATAATGTGGTTAGTCAGACCTTGTGGAGGGGAAAAAAAAAGGAAGTGAATAACACAGTAGAGTAGAGCAGAGCAGGTACTGACACCCCCCAGCCCTCCCCCCCTCTCCCTCCCCCCGCCCATCCACCCCCAACCCAACTTACAGGTCCACCTCCATGCCATAGCCTTCAGTGTTGGACTCATCAGTGGCTGCTTTCAGCGTCTCTGGTGCCAGGTAGCCAGGCGTGCCCAGCAGCTCTGCACACACACACACACACACACACACACACACACACACACAGGCACAAACACACACCCACACTGGATCATTCACTATGATGCAAGGTAAGTAGATGTGTTTTTAACCCTTTGAGCCCTGAGTTCCTGAGCAATTTTAACCCTTCTGCCTGAGCTCCTGAGCCAAAATTTGCAAATAATTGGTATTAAACCCTTTGAGCCCTGACCACCGCTTTGCCGGTGGCAGAGAAAAATGACATAATGCCCAGCCACCGGTTGAGCGGTGCGTAAACACTTGAAGCGTGCAGAGTCTCAACCTGGCCCGTCAGGGCAGAAATCAGGGACAAAACGTGTGAGAAAACAACTGTACACAATGCAGCAAGTAATTGATATGCTTGATGATTTATCGGAAGTAGAGTATGACAATGATTACTCTGATAGTGAGGTGGAATTCGAATCGGATGATTTTGCTACAGATAGTGATGTGAATCTGAGCATGCAGAATCAGTTGATCAAAGGAGGCGTGTCAGGTTGAGACTCTGCACGCTTCATGGTAGAAATCGATCTTTTTTTTATCCAAAGCACATGCACAAAACACAGTGAAAAGGAGCGGCCATGTTGGTACTATGTTCGCTGACGTCAGAATATTACGGTTTTTCTGAATGGCTCTTCAATATAAGTCAACCAATAGCAAAACACGACACAAGTGTTTACGCACCACTCAACCGGTGGCCAGGCATTATGCTACCCCTCCCCACCACCGGTAAAGTGGTGGTCAGGGCTCAAAGGGTTAAAAAAGAAAAGGAAAAAAGGTGGTCTTTTCTAAATGTTACCCACAAAGTGATGAGGCCTTTGCACAAAGCACTCTGTTTATAAACTTCAGTTGCATTCTGATTCCCGGCTTTTCTGTTACTTATTCTCACAAACCAACAATACAATCCACATCCTGATTTTTTATCCAAGAACTTAATTTGCCATTGGTGCTTACTGGTTCGCAGTATAAAACACAACAGCTATTAATGAAGTCACAGTGTAGAACACAACAACTGTTTAAGAAGTCACAGTATAAAACACAACAGCTGTTAATGAAGTCACAGTATAAAACACAACAACTGTTTATGAAGTCACAGTGTAAAACACAACATCTGTTTATGAAGTCACAGTATAAAACACAACATCTGTTTATGAAGTCACAGTATAAAACACAACAGCTGTTAATGAAGTCACAGTATAAAACACAACAGCTGTTAATGAAGTCACAGTATAAAACACAACATCTGTTTAAGAAGTCACAGTATAAAACACAACATCTGTTTATGAAGTCACAGTATAAAACACAACAGCTGTTAATGAAGTCACAGTATAAAACACAACAGCTGTTAATGAAGTCACAGTATAAAACACAACATCTGTTTAAGAAGTCACAGTATAAAACACAACATCTGTTTATGAAGTCACAGTATAAAACACAACAGCTGTTAATGAAGTCACAGTATAAAACACAACAGCTGTTAATGAAGTCACAGTATAAAACACAACATCTGTTTAAGAAGTCACAGTATAAAACACAACATCTGTTTATGAAGTCACAGTATAAAACACAACAGCTGTTAATGAAGTCACAGTATAAAACACAACAGCTGTTAATGAAGTCACAGTATAAAACACAACATCTGTTTAAGAAGTCACAGTATAAAACACAACATCTGTTTATGAAGTCACAGTATAAAACACAACAGCTGTTAATGAAGTCACAGTATAAAACACAACAGCTGTTAATGAAGTCACAGTATAAAACACAACATCTGTTTAAGAAGTCACAGTATAAAACACAACATCTGTTTATGAAGTCACAGTATAAAACACAACAGCTGTTAATGAAGTCACAGTATAAAACACAACAGCTGTTAATGAAGTCACAGTATAAAACACAACAGCTCTTTATGAAATCATAGTGTAAAACACAACACCTGTTTAAGAAGTCACAGTATAAAACACAACAGCTGTTAATGAAGTCACAGTCACAGTGTAAAACACAACATCTGTTTATGAAGTCACAGTGTAAAACACAACAGCTGTTTAAGAAGTCACAGTATAAAACACAACAGCTGTTAATGAAGTCACAGTATAAAACACAACAGCTGTTAATGAAGTCACAGTATAAAACACAACAGCTGTTAATGAAGTCACAGTGTACAACACAACACCTGTTTAAGAAGTCACAGTATAAAACACAACAGCTGTTAATGAAGTCACAGTATAAAACACAACACATGTTTAAGAAGTCACAGTATAAAACACAACAGCTGTTAATGAAGTCACAGTATAAAACACAACAGCTGTTTATGAAGTCACAGTGTAAAACACAACAACTGTTTAAGAAGTCACAGTATAAAACACAACAGCTGTTTATGAAGTCACAGTGTCGAACACAACAACTGTTTAAGAAGTCACAGTATAAAACACAACAGCTGTTAATGAAGTCACAGTATAAAACACAACATCTGTTTAAGAAGTCACAGTATAAAACACAACAGCTGTTAATGAAGTCACAGTGTACAACACAACACCTGTTTAAGAAGTCACAGTATAAAACACAACATCTGTTTATGAAGTCACAGTATAAAACACAACAGCTGTTAATGAAGTCACAGTATAAAACACAACAGCTGTTAATGAAGTCACAGTGTAAAACACAACACCTGTTTATGAAATCACAGTGTAAAACACAACACCTGTTTAAGAAGTCACAGTATAAAACACAACAGCTGTTTATGAAGTCACAGTGTAAAACACAACAGCTGTTAATGAAGTCACAGTGTAAAACACAACAGCTGTTAATGAAGTCACACTATAAAACACAACAGCTGTTAATGAAGTCACAGTATAAAACACAACAGCTCTTTATGAAGTCACACTATAAAACACAACAGCTCTTTATGAAGTCACACTATAAAACACAACAGCTCTTTATGAAGTCACACTATAAAACACAACAGCTGTTTATGAAGTCACAGTGTACAACACAACACCTGTTTAAGAAGTCACAGTATAAAACACAACAGCTGTTTATGAAGTCACAGTATAAAACACAACAGCTGTTAATGAAGTCACAGTATAAAACACAAGAACTGTTTATGAAGTCACAGTGTAAAACACATCTGTTTATGAAGTCACAGTATAAAACACAACAACTGTTTATGAAGTCACAGTATAAAACACAACAGCTCTTTATGAAATCACAGTGTAAAACACAACACCTGTTTAAGAAGTCACAGTATAAAACACAACAGCTGTTTATGAAGTCACAGTGTAAAACACAACAGCTCTTAATGAAGTCACAGTGTACAACACAACACCTGTTTAAGAAGTCACAGTATAAAACACAACAACTGTTTATGAAGTCACAGTATAAAACACAACAGCTGTTTAAGAAGTCACAGTATAAAACACAACAACTGTTTATGAAGTCACAGTATAAAACACAACAGCTCTTTATGAAATCACAGTGTAAAACACAACACCTGTTTAAGAAGTCACAGTATAAAACACAACAGCTGTTTATGAAGTCACAGTGTAAAACACAACAGCTCTTAATGAAGTCACAGTGTACAACACAACACCTGTTTAAGAAGTCACAGTATAAAACACAACAACTGTTTATGAAGTCACAGTATAAAACACAACAGCTGTTTAAGAAGTCACAGTATAAAACACAACAACTGTTTATGAAGTCACAGTATAAAACACAACAGCTCTTTATGAAATCACAGTGTAAAACACAACACCTGTTTAAGAAGTCACAGTATAAAACACAACAGCTGTTTATGAAGTCACAGTGTAAAACACAACAGCTCTTAATGAAGTCACAGTGTACAACACAACACCTGTTTAAGAAGTCACAGTATAAAACACAACAACTGTTTATGAAGTCACAGTATAAAACACAACAGCTGTTTAAGAAGTCACAGTATAAAACACAACAACTGTTTATGAAGTCACAGTATAAAACACAACAGCTCTTTATGAAATCACAGTGTAAAACACAACACCTGTTTAAGAAGTCACAGTATAAAACACAACAGCTGTTAATGAAGTCACAGTGTACAACACAACAGCTGTTAATGAAGTCACAGTGTAAAACACAACAACTGTTTAAGAAGTCAACACAACAGCTCTTTATGAAATCACAGTATAAAACACAACAGCTATTAATGAAGTCACAGTGTAGAACACAACACCTGTTTAAGAAGTCACAGTATAAAACACAACAGCTGTTAAAGAAGTCACAGTGTAAAACACAACAGCTCTTTATGAAGTCACAGTATAAAACACAACAGCTCTTTATGAAATCACAGTATAAAACACAACAGCTCTTTATGAAATCACAGTGTAAAACACAACACATGTTTAAGAAGTCACAGTATAAAACACAACAGCTGTTTATGAAGTCACAGTATAAAACACAACAGCTCTTTATGAAGTCACAGTATAAAACACAACAGATCTGTGTAAAAAAAAAAAAAAAAAAAAATCTAACAAAATATAAATCCAGACTGATATCCCATTACTTGACAGAACTTTCCTGTCCCTGGCAGATGGGTGCATCAGTGTAACTTCCATACTAAGCAGACCAAACAGTTTCCTTAAAAGTGATAAATCAAGTGCTCTCAATCAATGTGCCAGTCTGTAAGATAAAAGTGCTAAAGTTCTGAGAAAAAGAAAAAAACAAACAAACTGTGAACAGTAAATAAAATCAAGAAACATTTATTACTTTATTTCTCTCTGCCCTTCACTATAATACAACACAGTCAGTGTTACTTTACTAATAACTACCGCGGAACTTGATCACTAAAGTCGTATTGGTTGGCAAGTGTGTAGTTATACCAGCACAACACTGTCCACACAGGTGTGTAACTGTACCTACCCAACACTGTTCATACAGGTGTGTAACAGTAGCAACACAACACTGTCCACACAGGTGTGCGGCTAAACCAACACAACACTGTCTACACAGGTGTGTAGTTGTACCAACACAACACTGTCCACACAGGTGTGTAGCTGTACCAACACAACACTGTCCACACAGGTGTGTAGCTGTAGCAACACAACACTGTCCAAACAGGTGTGTAGCTGTACCAACACAACACTGTCCACACAGGTGTGTAACTGTACCAACACAACACTGTCCAAACAGGTGTGTAGTTGTACCAACACAACACTGTCCACACAGGTGTGTAGCTGTACCAACTCAACACTCTCCACACAGGTGTGTAGCTGTACCTACACAACACTGTCCAGACAGGTGTGTAGTTGTACCAACACAACACTGTCCACACAGGTGTGTAGCTGTACCAACACAACACTGTCCACACAGGTGTGTAGCTGTACCTACACAACACTGTCCACCCAGGTGTGTAGCTGTACCGACAAAACACTGTCCACACAGGTGTGTAACTGTACCTACACAACACTGTCCACACAGGTGTGTAGCTATACCAACACAACACTGTCTACAAAGGTGTGTAGCTATACCAACACAACACTGTCCACACAGATGTGTAGCTGTACCAACACAACACTGTCCACAAAGGTGTGTAGCTATACCAACACAACACTGTCCACACAGGTGTGTAGCTGTACCAACACAACACTGTCTACAAAGGTGTGTAGCTATACCAACACAACACTGTCCACACAGATGTGTAGCAGTAGCAACACAACACTGTCCACACAGGTGTGTAGCTGTACCAACACAACACTGTCCACACAGGTGTGTAGCTGTACACAACACAACACTGTCCACACAGGTGTGTAACTGTACACAACACAACACTGTCCACACAGGTGTGTAGCTGTACCAACACAACACTGTCCACACAGGTGTGTAGCTGTACACAACACAACACTGTCCACACAGGTGTGTAACTGTACACAACACAACACTGTCCACACAGGTGTGTAGCTGTACCAACACAACACTGTCCACACAGGTGTGTAGCTGTACACAACACAACACTGTCCACACAGGTGTGTAACTGTACACAACACAACACTGTCCACACAGGTGTGTAGCTGTACCAACACAACACTGTCCACACAGGTGTGTAGCTGTACACAACACAACACTGTCCACACAGGTGTGTAACTGTACACAACACAACACTGTCCACACAGGTGTGTAGCTGTACCAACACAACACTGTCCACACAGGTGTGTAGCTGTACACAACACAACACTGTCCACACAGGTGTGTAACTGTACACAACACAACACTGTCCACACAGGTGTGTAGCTGTACCAACACAACACTGTCCACACAGGTGTGTAGCTGTACACAACACAACACTGTCCACACAGGTGTGTAACTGTACACAACACAACACTGTCCACAAAGATGTGCAGTTGTAGCAACACAACACAGGTGAAAAGCATCACTCACCTGTCAGCTGTTCGTTGGGGCCCAGAACGGTGGCAAAGCCAAAGTCCGACACCTTGACGTTGAGTCCGTCGTCCAGGAGGATGTTTTCTGGCTGCAAGACACGTGTCATCATCGTCACAATACCTACTATACTATACTGTCTTCTGTGATGTCATCGTCATTGTGTTGTAGTCGCAACACTAATGTGTGTGCCTGTGCGTGTGCACTTCAATCTACAGAATCTTCACAAATGATGAAGGTGGTAGAGAAGGGAAAGAAGTGTGAGCGTGTGTGCGGTGGTGAGATTTGTGTCTGACATATTGCAAAGTACTCAAAGCTGATTGGAAGCACTATACAAATAAACTGAATGGTTTAGTTTCAGTCATCGTCAGTCCATCATTCATTATCATTCATCAATCATCATCATTCATCACAACCATCAACCATTCATCATATTCATCATCATGATGTACGACTAGCACCACATCAGAGGCAAAGCTGAGTCCAAAGCGCCAAGGGTAGGAACATGGCTCAGGCTTCATTAAGACAGACCAGCCCAGGCAACACATCTCCATCTCCATCTCAGGCCCATAACTACAAAGTAGTCATTGGGGGAAGCCTGAGGACCGCAGACGCAACCTCCCTTCTCCATCTGTCTCTGTCGGCAGCTGCCGGCAGCAGCTTACGTGTGTGGAGTCCGGTCCATTGTTTGATGTTCTCATGCCAGTTCTTCCGCTGTCTTCCTCTTCTTCTCCCGCCCTCGACGGTGCCTTGCATGATTGTTTTGGACAAGCTGGTGTGTTGAGTGTTGTGTCCAAACCATATCTGCTTGCATCTCTTCACAGTTGAAAGGAGAGGTTCCTGAGGTCCAGCAAGGTTTTCAATTCTGCTCCGTACATGTTCATTGGTCCTGTGCTCGATCCAGGGAATTTGAAGGAGCTTCCTCAGGCATTCAACACAAGGTTGAATCAAAACCATAACAGACCATCTGAGAGAGACAGCACCCAAATCTAATACCCCTGGCTTCAGTATAAACCCACACTGAGAAGGCATAGGTACAGTGTGTACCCACTTGAGCTGGTACAGGTTATGTGTGTACCCACCTTAAGTTGGTATAGATTCAGTGTGTACCCACCGTAAGATGGTATAGGTTCAGTGTGTACCCACCTTGAGTGGTACAGGTTAAGTGTTTACCCATCTTAAGTTGGTATAGGTTCAGTGTGTACCCACCTTAAGATGGTATAGGTTCAGTGTGTACCCACCTTGAGATGGTACATGTTTAGTGTGTACCCAGCTTGAGATGGTACACCATACAGGTTCAGAGTGTAACCAACTTAAGATGATATAGTTTCAGAGTGTACTCACACTGAGAAGCTACAGGATCAGAGTGCACCAACTTTGAGATGGTACAGGTTCAGTGTGTACCCATCTTAAGATGGTACATTTTCAGAATGAACCCACCTTGAGAGGGTGTAGATTAAGTGTTTACCCACTTGAGATGGTACAGGTTCAATGTGTACCCACCTTAAGACAGTACAGATTCAGTGTATACCCCCACTTGAGATGGTATAGGTTCAGTGTGTACCCACCCTGAGAGTGAGATGGTAGAGGTTCAGTGTGTATCCACCTTAAGACAGTACAGATTCAGCATGTACCCACCTTAAGATCTCTGTGCACGATGTTACGGCTGTGCAGGGTTTTCACCACCTCCAGCAGCTGGTGCATGAAGAACCTGTAGGACAGAACACACCACTGTCAGTGCTGTTGGCACCATCACTTCAAGGACAGAACACACCACTGTCAGTGCAGTCGGCACCAACATGTCAGTGCTGTCAGCACCATCAATTCAAGGACAGAACACACCACTGTCAGTGCTGTCGGCACCAACATGTCAGTGCTGTCGGCACCGTCACTTCAAGGACAGAACACACCACTGTCAGTGCTGTCGGCACCAACATGTCAGTGCTGTCGGCACCGTCACTTCAAGGACAGAACACACCACTGTCAGTGCTGTCGGCACCAACATGTCAGTGCTGTCGGCACCGTCACTTCAAGGACAGAACACACCACTGTCAGTGCTGTCGGCACCAACATGTCAGTGCTGTCGGCACCGTCACTTCAAGGACAGAACACACCACTGTCAGTGCTGTCGGCACCAACATGTCAGTGCTGTCGGCACCGTCACTTCAAGGACAGAACACACCACTGTCAGTGCTGTCGGCACCAACATGTCAGTGCTGTCGGCACCGTCACTTCAAGGACAGAACACACCACTGTCAGTGCTGTCGGCAACATCACTTCAAGGACAGAAAACACCACTGTCAGTGCTGTCGGCACCAACATGTCAGTGCTGTCGGCACCATCACTTCAAGGACAGAACACACCACTGTCAGTGCTGCTGGCACCGTCACTTCAAGGACAGAACACACCACTGTCAGTGCTGTTGGCACCTACGAGTCACTTCAAGGTCCTACAGGCATCATGATGTACATCTGCTACACCTCAAACAGGTACAGCCATAAATACAGGTAATGTAGATACGAATTTATCAATTATAAATAACATTCTGACTACGAGTTTCAAGTTTGCCTTCCATTCCTTATTACATGAACAACCCCAAACAGCGACACACCAAACACACACACACTCAAACATAACACGCCACAAAATTATACACCCCAACACCTCCCCACTTATAAAGACAAACAACTACACTACACCCCCCCCAACACACACACACACATCTCACACACTAACACACACCACACACATGC
>JAAQRG010339851.1:0-19726 GCA_011634625.1 Babylonia areolata
AGCTGTATTATATGGCGGTACCGTGAAATTTGTTTCCGTTACAGTTGTTGTTATCATTCGGTGTCAGGGGGACTGTTGATGCTGATGGCGACTACGATAGATTGTGTGTGTGTGTGTGTGTGTGTGTGTGTGTGTGTGTGTGTGTGTGTGCGGATATCGATATATAGATAGATAGATACTTAAGTGCGTGTGTGTGTGCGCGCGCGAGTGTGTGTGTGTGTGTGAACAAAGTGCGTGAGTTATACAGCTCTAAAAAGAGTGAGTTCAAATTTTCCAGAACATGTTGGCAACAACATGATGCTTTCCCCAATAAGTTTGATCCAAAGTGGATACGAACTCGGTTTACAATTGTTTGTTATACTGTGTTGTATTGAACAGTTTACAATTATTGTATTGTACTTCAGCCAACGCAGATTCTCTCCGTGAAATTCGGGTTCCTGCGCCACACGTTTTGTTTTTTTTTCTATTTGCGTTGTTGTTGTTGTTGTTGCTGCTGCTGCTGTTGCTGTTGTTGTTGTGTTTGTCTGTTTTACACATAATTTATTTTATATCCTTACCAGGGACAGTTCTCATTGTGTCATTTTGTTGTTGTTGTTGTTGTTTGTTTGTTTGTTTGTTTGTTTGGGTTATTCTCTGTGTGCCTGCTGCACACGGGACTTTGGCTTATTGTCTTCTCCGAAAGACAAGCTCCAAGAACACCACACAAGATCTACTAAAGGGGGAGTAAGATAAAAACGCCTAGAATTGAACGTGGGACTCGCTTGCTATCGATATCCGGACACTCAACCACAAGGTTCCTGCTTTTTGTGAAAATGACAAAGTATTGTGGGACATAAAACGAATGGAAATCAATTGTTGTTGATGTTAGCGCCATGGAGGTTATATGGAATGGGTTGAGCGGGTAGGGATGGAGGGTTAGTGTTTCAGTTTATATTGTATCGCCTTTTCTGGAACTGCTAGAAACATCCACTTTCCTACCACCCTTTTCTGTTAGTCCGCCTGTAACTGTGGCTCGAAAGATTGCTGGGCAGCACTTATGGGTTTGTCTGGGTACCAAGAACCCCTTCTCCTCCGACCAAGTGAAAATGGTGATGAAACATACCAAGATAATTACACTGCAATCATACATACAAGCAGAGCATAGCGTCTAACCCCGCCTGGAGAGCGAATCACGTTTGTCAAACAGGGTCATTGATCACCAGTCATTGAATCGACTGACAATCCTGTGAGAATTGTCTGCTGTCTGTGGCCATGACCGCTCTGCTTCCATGATGACCTTAATCATGGCGCTGACAGATTAATATACATCATCTGATGGGTAGGGAGACAGAGGCAGAGAGGCTTAACTCTCTCCATACGAACGGCGAAAGAGACGACGTTAACAGCGTTTCACGCCAATTACCATCATCAAAATATTGCAGGCGGAAGGCTCTTAGACTGAAGACGTGAATGTTGACAAAGAATACCACAATTCTGACGACGGAAGCTAAAGGTTGCGTCATTCAGACACCCACTGGACATCCGAGGGGTCTGTGTAGAGGAGAAGAGAGGACTGGCCGTACTGAGTGAGTTAACCCCCAAAGGAGGACTCGCGCTGTATGTCTAAACAGCCAGCGATGATGTTAGCGTTACAGTCGCCAAGCATGAGGTAATGGTATGTGTTGTCCATTGTGTTGACGGCCGTCAATGTACGTTGTATTGTATTGTATTGTATTGTATCTTTTCGTATCGTATTGTATTATGTTGTATTGTATTGTATTGTATTGCTTTGCATTGCGTTGCGTTGCGTTGCGTGCGTTGTATTGTATTGTATTGTATTGCATTGTATTGTATTGTACTGTATTGTATTGTATTGCATTGTATCGTATTGTATCGTATTGTATTATATTGCATTGCTTTGCGTTGCGTTGCGTTGAATGCGTTGTGTTGCGTTGCGTTGTACTGTACTTTTTGTACTATACTGTACTGCGTTGTGCTGTACAGAACCACGGTTTATCGTCTCAGCCAAATTTAATGACAAACACCCAGACCACTGCTCAAGGCCTAATGGAGGGAAGGGGATGCGGGGGGCGGGGGTGAGGGGGGGGGGTAAAATATCCTGGTACATATTTTGGGACTCTATCAGTCAGCTGTCAAGTTGGCAGTGACGTCACCAGTGCTTGAATTTATTGATCATATGTTGTGAAAGTGTTTGCAGTGGTCGAACAGGTGTCTACCTTGCAAAGGGGCATTATTTTGGTGTCATGATGATGATGGTGATTTTTCTTCTTCCTCTTCTTTCATTTCTTGTTTTTGTTCTTGTTTTTGATGCTCTTGTTCACGTTCTTGTCCTTGTTCTTGTTGTTGCTGTTGTTCTTCTTCTCCTTTAACCCGTCTTCACCCTCTTCCCCATCTTCTTCTTGTGGTTAGACTTGACAACCCAACTAAACCAATTCTACTTCTCTGTCTCCTCTCTGCCTCTGTCTCTCTCTGTCTCTCTCTCTCTCTCTCTCTCTCTCTCTCTTTCCTTTTCAGCACATGACGATGCTGCACGAGGCACACACACACAAAACAGAAAGGGCCAGACCCGGCAGCCAGGCGTCACAACATGGCTTTGATGTTTCCCCGCTCTGATCGGAAGCAGTGATCAGGGCTGGACCTCTCTGTCTGGGGGCCTGTTGATGGCAAGCCACAGACTATAGTGCCGTGAAGCATCATTCCACAAAACTCACCAAGACAAGAAACAGCAGAAAGCAGCGCTATGTTTTAAAACCAATCTTGACCAAGACGAAGCAGCGATTGATTAAGGAAGTAAAGACTGGCACTGACTATGAAGATTATAACACGGAGGTTGCTGTGTAATGACATTCCACACGTACGTAGAATTAAACCCTTGCCAAATGAATAGCAGTTTCATTTCTGTGGCACAAGTAATGTAAAAATATCCAGTGCCTTTCTGGCTGGAATATTTTTATGTTTTAAAAGATATTCAGCATATTACATTGATTTTTTGACTCACTTGTGTAAACAAAGTGAGTCTATGTTTTAACCCGGTGTTCGGTTGTCTGTGCGTGTGTGTGTGTGTGTGTGTGTCCGTGGTAAACTTTAACATTGCCATTTTCTCTGCAAATACTTTGTCAGTTGACACCAAACTAAGCATAAAAATAGGAAAAATTCAGTTCTTTCCAGCCATCTTGTTTAAAATAATATTGCACCTCTGGGATGAGCACAAAAAAATTTAAAAAAGAAGCCAAATTCAACGCAAACTGCATTTACTGTTGTTGGTTGTTTTGTTTTTTTTTGTTTGTTTTTTATTCCCTAAACTTGGCACTTTGATCTGATATTCTGACACAACAACAAGAGCAGTCATTGTTATCATTTTTTTGTTCAAACAGGAACTTCTTTTGCTGAGCATGGAAGTTATATTTATTTTGCAAACGTTTTGGTGCAGATAGTAAAAAAAGGAAATTAATCTGTAATTAATGCTAGGGGACTTAATTTGCTTTAAACTGATCTTTCTCATCTTAAACATTACATTTTGAAATTATACTTAATACATAAAAAGCTTGTGTGTTTTACTCTCAGTGTACAGGGCTTTCACTATGTTCATTCGCCCAAGTGGTCTTTTTCGGAAAATACTAAAATCAATACGAGTGGACTTTACAGATCTGTTGGCTGAGCCCTGAAGGTCATGGGCAAAAATCAGTTGCGTACACATATTTATACACATTCAAAGCGCGTGCTCATATTCTTCGCGAACGCGAACGACGCCATTTTGTTTCAAGTTGTTGACCTGCCCGTTCAATCCTATATTCAATCGACAATACACGAAAACATGTGATGGAAAGTTGGAGAAGGAGACCGTTAAATATTTATTCAGAGAAAGATTTGTGAACGCCTCATCACTTACTGGATTATGCCCCAAACTGCCATAAAAATATCCACAGAATCAGTTGGAATTCACAGTTTAAAATTGTAAACCATGTGAGTTAATACCCTTGAACTGATCACGATGAAAAGAAAAAATTTCCAGTCTTGACTTTTCTCAAAATGAAGTCCTTTTCACTTCATAAGACGTTTAGAAGTACTTGTACTTGGCTCTACGTGTTATTAGTTTAACAAAATACTCAATTTTCATATCAACTTTAAAACTATAAAACTAGAATGAACATAAAAGAGAAATTGAATCGACCGTGTCAACCGGGTGTAACTAAACTTGTACATCTATCTAGATCTAGAGAAAACGGCTAAATGTTGCAGTGTGATTGCGGCGATAGCCACGTCTCCTTTACCGCGGACTTAAAAAGAATTTTTAATTGCCCTTAAAGATTTTTTGAATGCCCAAGATACATCAGAATAATATGATTTAAACAGCGTTCTCACTGCGAATACCGCAATCGATTTATCGCCCTTTAAAAAAAGCATGTTTAAATATTATATTTTTGAACGTCAGTTAAGGAGCCACGATAGTGTAATGGGTAAGACAGTTTCTTCTCACCCGAACACGCGGAGTTCGAATCTGCCGTTGGAACCTTTTTTTTTTTTTCTTCTTCTTTTTCTTTTAACCCGAAGCTTTATAATAACAAATACAGAACACATTTTAACGATTAGATTTTTTTTAAAGTGTATCACAAGTGAGTCTTGAAGGCCTTGCCTCTCTTGTTTTAATTGTGTTGTTTACGTAGCTGCGGCGTGAAAATATTGAGTAACTCTCGTGGATTTTCCTGAGCACCCTGGAATTCATCTCCATCGAACTGAGAAAAATGGAATGAAGCAGCGAAGGATGATTATGATTATGATTATGATTATGATACTGCTATCATACCACAGCAAGGTTTCATCCAGGGCACGCGATCTACCGCAAACGTCCACAGAATCACGTTCATCAAACAATATCATTGATCACACACAAAAAATCATCCATTCCAAACAACCCTTTGGGGACCGTCTGCTGTCTGCGGCCCATGACCGTTCTGCTTTCACAGTGACGACAGTGATGGCACTGACCGGGAGACAGAGGCTGGGGTGATTTCCGTGGGGCATAAACGTTGTTTGCTTCATTTGCTAAACTGTGATTGTCATCAGATATATGGTCAGTATGACTGACGTTAGTTGTGGCACTAATGGGGAGACAGAGGCGGTGGTGAAGTCCATAGGGAATACAGATTGTTTGGTTGAATAGCTAAACTGTGATAGTCTTCAAAGTTTCAGTTTCAGTTTAAGTAAGAAGGCGTCTAATCTTAGCTTGCGAACTGATCTATATACGCTACACCACATGATAGCGTCTAAAGCCAGCTGTCAGTAGGTTCGGTTCCACCCAGGTAGGCAGCCTGTTGTGCAAACGACCCCGTTTTTGTAAAATGCTTAGAGTTCAGGCCACGGCAGAAGGTAGGCGCTATACAAATATCAGTAGAAGTATGGTGGCAGGTGGATCACTGCACATCTACGACATTACCATGTGCCGTCATGTACCTTAATCAACTGACCCCGTGTTTGGTTTAAAGTAGCTTGAGGTGACTTGCCCCACCATCGGTACCATGTCAGCAACATTGCTCCAATGCCGCTCATTGCGAGTTCCCCCATACACAGTCATACCCAGGTTCGTCTGACACAACCTCAGCACCGGCAGACCACAGGGAACTAACGATGTTAGGTCAACAGGAGGCCACATATCAGAGGGGACTTTGCACTGTTGTATGAGTTACTTCGGTAGTGGTGACAATAATTCACAATGGACACGATTCTCTAATGACGATCATCTCAGTTTTAAGCACATCAACGTGAACTTGTGCAGGCTGCTTACAGCAAAATTATTCAACATGCGTGACAACATGAAAAAAAGCATAGTAAGGGAACCAGTTATGATCGGCAGAGAAAAAAATGAACGGGGGTATGGTGAAGGGGAAGGAGGGGGTGGGCCAAGGATGACAGCAGATGACCATTAGTTACACTGATTGTGTAATGACACGATTACTGTCATCAGCACGGTGCTTAGTACACGCACAGTACCCTGACATGCAGTGTACGTATAGTACATATTAAGCCCTCAGTGCTGTTGAGCACGATCCCTGGGACTTATTCTCGCTTGGCAGCAGTGCTGTTGCGGCACACATTGTCACCGGTCATTTTATTGTCGGCGACAATAGTATGCCAAGACTCAACAGCACATGTTGTCCGAGCCAGACTTTAGAGCAAATAATTCAGCTTAGAGATGACGACAGTGATTATGATCATGACGATCACTGATCATCTTGTATATGCACACAGGCCTAATACATGCGCACGCATAGGAAAACACACAAGGGCAAGCGCGCGCCCACACTCACACACGTCCATACACATAACACCAAATACACGTGTGCATAGACATACGTGAATGCCAGAGGACGCACGCACGCACACTTACACAAACACAGCCAACAACTTAGTTTTCAACCAGGAATTGTCTAAGCTTCATTTCACTTGAAATCGGGTATCTTAATGAGAGGAAGAAAACATTGAATATAACACATAAGTTGTGGTCATGGCAAGATTAATTCTGTGTATGTGTGTGTGTGTGTGTGTGTGCACGCGCGCGCGCGCGCGTGTATGTGTGTGTGTGTGTGCGTGCGTGTGTGTGTGTGTTGAAATGTAGGCATGTACCCCATCCGGGGTCAGCCCGATACTCCCCCGTGTTGATACTCCCCCGGCTCGATAGTATCCCTATCCCCCCTACCATACCCTGTTTAAGCTCTCTTCAAGTTCCAGCCCACAAGGAACTGACACAAGCAAACACGCACACGCACACACACATACACACACACACACACACACAAACAGAAATGAAGACAAAAGTTGGGCTGGCGGTCACTGCGACCAGTGGGCAAACTGCCAAACACACTTTGTCTTCCTGTGTCTTCTCTCTCTGTCTCTCTCTCTCTCTCTCTCTCTCTCTCTCTCCCTCTTTGTGTGTGTGTGTGTGTGTGTGTGTGTGTGTGTGAGCGTGTGTATGTGTGTGCGTGCATGCGTGTTTGTGTGTGCGTGCGTGCGTGTGTGTGTTTGTGTGTGTGTGTGTGTGTGTGTCCCCCGACTGCGTGTCTTGATCGCTGTTCAAAAAGCCAAAGGGTTCAGTAATTTAATGAAGCTAGCAGGGGCACACCAGTGAAGTTCGACACGATCTCTCTCTCCCTCCCCCCCTCTCCCCGACCTCCAGCACCCCCACCCTCCACCCCCACCCCATCTCTCTCTCTCTCCCTCTGTGTGTGTGTGTATCACTCTCTCTCTCTCTCGCTGTCTGATGCCAAATGAAACCAATATCCCCGCTTCTCTGTCTTGAACTGCCGGTGCCATTTCAAGAAGCGTACCCTCCCTCTTCCAGAGTACCGATTCCGGAATCACAGTGGTTGAGGGTTCTTCAGTGTCAGGATCCCAAATTAATGTCATTCATCCTGACTTCTGTTGGTGAGAGTTTTGTTATTGTTGTTGTTGTCTTTGTTGTGAGTTGCTGTTGTTGATTTGTGGAGGCAGAAAGAGTGAGAGAGGGAGAGAAAATAAAGTACAGACAGATAGAGCGATAGAGACAGAATAAGACAGTCAGACAGACATAGAGAGGAAAAGAAATAAAGAAGGGGAGGGAGAGGGACAGAGAGAGAGAGACAGACAGAGAGACAGAGAGAGTGGAGGCAGGGGCAGTGACAGAAACAGAAACAGAGTTCAGTTTCAATTTCAAGAAGAGCACAAAGTGTGGTGGTGATTGATCTGGTGAGAGAGAAAGAGTGCACGGGACAGACAGAAAAACAGACAGCAGACAAACAGACAGCAGACAGACAGGCAGACAGACATAGAAAGGATTTTTTTTTTAAAACAACAACAACAAAAACGGGTGTTTTGTTTTGTTTTGTGTTTGGTTTGTTCTTTAACAAAACTCGAGTGTTATTTAGTAGCCTACGCGAACCACTGTGAGTAAATAGAATAATTCAAGTTGATACTACAAATAAACAACAACAAATAAACGAAGGATAGATAGCCTATTCTGTAGTATTTATCCCAAGAAAAAAAACGACACGCATCGCCCAATCTTACCTTGTCAAGCAACTTGATTTGTAATAGCCAGGAACCACGAATCCGCTGGACGATCAGTTTCTTAAGGCAAGAGGCAGTCACCAGAATCAACCAGCGGCGGACAGTAAAACGAATCAGTCTTGGACAGGGGGAGGAGAGTGTAGAGGAGATGGGAACACAAGAATCAATGTAAGAGATGCGTCTTCTCAAAATGAGAAAGGAGTGGAGGAGGGGTGGAGTGGGCATTGGGGTAAGGTAAAGGGGAGTGTTCCGAATGAGAAATAGGGAGTCAAAGGGACAGGAAGCGGCATGATAAAGCCGTCGAAGGGACGATCGAGTCAAACTGAGACCCAGATCGAGCAGGGTCCGTCACAGCTGAAACTGATTTTTTTTCCCCTCCGTAATAGTGCACAGGCATTGCCCAAAACAACCACCGACCCCACTTCCCCCCCCTCCTCCGCCACCCCCACCCCTCCCCTCCCTCTGGTTTATGTGTGTACATTCATATTATGTATATTATCTGTTGATATGTTTTAGACAAAACGTAATCTGGGACAGCCTTGTTTGTTTCCATGTCTAGAAGCACATTTTAGACCAGGCAAAAGAACGGAACAAGTTCTTCATCTCATAAAACATTATAACCCAGACTACCACTCCAGCTCTTCTGGTGAAGTCATTATACAGAGGGTGGTAAGATCATCGTCTAAAACGCTTGGATCAAGATCACCATTCAACGTCTTCCAGTTTATCTACAAGAGAGACGAGAACGTCCATCATTCATCACTGAAAGCAGTCGATTGCGACTGGGTGGATGTCTTTGCATGCTGCTATATCCTGTGATCCTCAGCAAGATTTCTGATGCAACTGACTTTTGACTTTGGCTTAATGACAGCTTCAGACCATGGATTGATCTTTTATTTCCAATGCAGATATTCTGCCATGTTCCTTTCTTATCAGAAGGAAGAACAGATGCAATAAAGAAGCATTAACTCCAAACGGACCATCCTCTTTTTCATCAACTCTGTGAAGATCCAGTGGGGTGCCACACTGAAGAACTATCTTCTAGACTCATCCAGGTCAGTCGGCTGTGTTCAAAAGCCTGGGTCTCTCTGCAAAGAGTTTTTTTGTCCGTTCTGTAGTGTTATCGGTTCATCCTTTTCTCCCTCTGTCTCCCTCTCTCAACAGTTCCTAGGAAGTTTGTTTTAACAAGGCCATTGGACCTTGCTACGTGGTCACACCATGATGATGTTGTTTTCTTTTCTTAACTCACGTCAGCAAATCTTCGTATTATCCAATGTGCTGCTTGATGTTTTGGCGCACTTGTTTATTGGTGATACGATCAGTGTATCTTGCGATAGGGCACACCGTAGCAGAATCAATTAGGCATTGGACTTCTTTATCAATCATCAGAGTCCATGACCCCATTGCGGTATGTGTGTTGTCTTTGATTAGACTCTTTACTTCAATTTTCCTCACACCACCAAGGTGTGAATGGGTGTCTGACTTCCGTTGGGGAAGATTAAAAGTGGCGGAAGGAGATGAGTTGGGCCCCACCTCCCAATCCCCAGCCCCAGGCACAGTAGATATGAAACCACTGCCCCTATGACCATAAAATGATATGGGACATTTAACCTTAAATTTCTTTTATTTTGCCATCAACACCTTGTTTTCTTGTCTTGGATTCTTCTTTCCAAGTCCAGTGTGAGGGTAATGCACTGCATGGATACAGGGAGATGTAATAATTATTCACAAGTTCACTCATGGACCTGATCTTATGTTTCATGGAAATGTTGCTGTCGTTCAATAAGAGTTTCAGTCTGGACAGTATTGGTAATTCCCCTTTCCATATCTGGTTTAGATTCCTCAACGTTAATGATAGATTCAAGGTAAGTGAACTGTTGAACAGTACCCAGCTTCAGTCCATAGACAGTAATATCAGCAGTGATTGTGGAAACAGAACATACCAGGGATTAAACTGACAATGAGGATAGAGAGAAAAAAAGAGTGGGGGCGTATTCTTGTCTCTAGCACCGCCTGGTTTCAGGCAGTCCCTCCGACATTTGTTAGTGTCATAACCAACGGAGCTGTTGTGTCTCAGATGATGGGCGTAAAAAGCAAAGCGAACCGGTTTGTCCTGTAACGCTTAGGGGATAGGAGAGGAACGTCCCTGACAATTCCCTGCAGATAATGATAGAAGTGAAGTCAGGGGAGAGGCAGGGTGTGTGTGTGTGTGAGGGAGATGTATGGATTCCAGGCCCTGGGGGAAACGATACACCCACCTCTGACAGTGATCCACTTTTCGTTTCTTGATCAGGATTTTTACTTTTCAATAACCCCCCCACCCCCCTTTTTTTTCCATTTTTCTTTGCATTTGTGTGTGCGTGTGTGTGTGTGTTCGCATGTGTAAGAGTGCGTTCATGCTTGTCTGTCTGTATGTGTATGCTTCTGTGTTTCATAGCGTTTTGGTGTGTGTGTGTACTTGTATTCGTGTGCTTTTATGAGAGCGTGTGTTTGTGTGTGTGTGAGTACATATGTGTGTGTGTGCGCACACACGCTCTCTCTCACCTCATTTACCTCATTTCTGGTTTTACACGTACAAATTTTAGTTTATCTGTGGACAGTTTCAACTGCGCAAATCCTAAAACCTTCAAAAAATGTAATGCCCACACTGTTTTTTCTTTTTTTTTTCTCAAGACGAGGACCGGCTATCTATTTTTTTCATCCCAAGCAAAATGCTAGAAACCAGATCACCAATGAAATGGAAGTTAAGCAGGTAATTCACAGCAGGGAGGGTGAGAAAATGTCTGATTCAAGAGAGATTTAAACTACAGGACTCCAGTTTCCAAAGCATACATTCTACCATGTGGCTATAGGTTCCACTTCGTGGATAAGGATCCAAAATAAAAAAAAAACAAGAACTGAAGGATCCTTTGAATACTGATCCACGAGGACAATGGAACGAAAGAGGATCCAGATAACTGAAGGGTGTGTCACTGATCATCAACTAGAAAACAGAACATAAATGAAAAAGAACGTGTGGGGGGTATTTTTGTCTCAAGCACCGCCTAGTTTCAGGCAGTCCCAGAAATTTGTTAGTGTCATAACCAACGGAGCTGTTGTCTCAGATGATGGGCGTAAAAAGCAAAGCGAACCAGTTTGCCCTGAAACACTGAGGGGATAGAATTCGCCGAGAGCCAAGCCTAACAATTCCCAGCAGAAGAAAGATGATTGGAGAAGAGTAAGGTGGGGAGGAGGGAGGGGCTATTCGAGATATGTGGATCTCGAACCCATGTGGTGAGTTGGGAGCCACATATCTGACAGTAATCTGTTGTTTTTGATCACTTTTTTATGGTAATCCCTCACCATTCCTAATTGTGACTTGACTCAACTTAATTCACTGTCATAAAATCCTTACGGATCAATAGACACAACAAAAGAACATAATGGACAAAGAAAGAAACGGTCATCTAAGACGCATGCAATGATAAACATAGTTGGCGAGTGTTTTCTGACAGTCATTGTGTGTGTATGTGTGTGTGTGTATGTGTGTATGTGTGTCCTGTTTGTGCAAGTGTGTCCGCAGGCATATGTAACATATGAATCATATTGTGTTTCTGTGCGTATAATATACGCTGTCACATTAGTGGGTTTTTTCCGCTGCAAGCATTAATTTTTGTTAAACAAATATTAGTAATTATATTAATAATAATTATCAATAATAGTAATGGATATTAGTAACTTCTGTATGCAGTTCACAGTCAGATGTCAAAGGTCAGTAAATATGAAACAAGAATTAATGCTCTGCGTGCATTTTTTTTTTTTTAATGGCAAGTGTATAAATTATATCAATATATATATATATATATATATATATATATATATATATATATATATATATATATATAAAAGAACATCATTGTCAGGGATCAAAGTTCAAGGTTGCAACATCACACGGCATGACAGGCATACGTTTCTTGTAAAGCGCTTTATCAAATGAGATGCAATGCCTGGCCAAGTTCAGGGCAAGAATCATTCTGAAAATTAATACCACAGATCAAAGATAGATATCTCAACATAAAAATGTAAATAACATCTTTCAACCAACACAAAAACTTCAGTCCTGGATCAATGACTTAATTCAAACTTCAATTCGATAACTGGTTTTGACCAGAACTTGAACTCAGGTTCAAAGTGATGATCATGGTGCCATAAAAAAAACAACCCATGGCATCTTAAAAGGTGATCTTCTTAGCATACCTTTTTTTTCTAGGTCTTTCTTTCTTTTTACACAATAAAGTTAAACTTCAGTTTCTTAAGAACAAATCCTTATACGCAACACATCTGCTTGGACAACACGTATGTTCCCATGGGATCTTTTTCAGTGCATCAGCACTCATACACACACAAGCGAACTCAGAAAAACACACCCATCTGTGGGTCCTCACACATTCATGCACAAACACACACACAAAGGAAAACAGGAGAGTGGACAAAGAGAATGTGCTATCTTTATTGTCCTGATTTACAGTTTTACATTCATTTTCCACAAGATCAGCCTTTCAAGCCAGTCACAGAACCTCGGCAACCACAAACTCTTACACAAACACGCATTCTTGTGTCAAAAAATCATACAATATTATATTCTGATCCTACTTTTTCCCTACCTGTAATTAAAAACCCCAGATCTTTTCCTTTCTTTTTTAAAAAAAATAGACAGACAGATACAAAGACAGAGAGGGAGGGAGAACTGGGGTATTAATTTTCTTTAGCTGTTTAATTCCATGCAGCATCTGTGGATGACCATGTGCCTCAGGAATTAGTCTTCATTCCCACATGAGGGACTACATCAGCAGATGACCTGCCTGTCTACTCATCCTTCGGATATGACAAGAGAATCCAGACAGACTAACTTAACTAGTACAAGTGGACAGTGGATAACGCAAGCTGTCAACAGGGAATCAAGGCATAAGACTTCAAAACCCCCTCACTCTCCGAGACCTTCCCCAGTGAGTCATTGTGAGAGAACATGTCTATTCTGTACAGGCCCCACCAGTCACCAGCGACCGATGCTTTCATAAATCTTCGTTCGCTAAGCTATGCCATCAGTCAGTCGGCATGAGAGCATGTCTGCAGAGAAAACTCATCATCATTAGTTACATTTCATCCTCCATGTATAGGAGTGCCCAATGCCTCCTCCATAATGGATTCTTCTTTTACTTAATCTATTTCTCTTTCTCAACATTCCTTTGGTTTTCACTTTCACTATGTTCTTTTCAGCACTTTTTTTTTTTCAAATTCAGCAGGGAAGCGAACAATTCATAATGCTGATGGATGGTTCTCTCTTGCCTGCAACTGCAAGTGCACTGTTGTCAAGGAATCCCTCAAGAAAAACTTTTAAAACAAACTGAACTCTCAAGTGGTTGGGCTTTTTTGTTCATGCCCAGTTGCTAAACTGTCATTCTTGATTTATGGAAGACATTTTGTTTGTTGACTTCACTGGTTTCCTCAACTGAGGCGAGTGCAAGATCATCATTCAAATCTGTACATTTCAGGGAGTGAACTACTTGGACAGATTGAAATCTTGTGCAGTGTTGTGGATCATCTCCCTTGTTCAGACACTTGGAGGCAACTGCTGTCTCTGTCTTTACTCATGTCATGTGATTTTGGTAAGGGTAATACTTTATAAAATTTATTTATTTTTTTAAATAAAAAAAATCTAGTACTCAAACTACTGCAAGAAAGTATGCATAACTTACACTTTTCTGAATGGAAAATGAACAGACTCTGCATTTCTGATAGTTTGAAGTTTATTTAACTCATTCTACTCTTGGTAGAGTTAACTTGTACCATGATTACTTCCCTTGTGGAGGAGGTATGAGTATTCTCATACCAACACTCTGACACTGTTATAGATTTGTTTATTCTTGCTTGGTGCAAATGGTGTTCTAAACTGTACCGTTTATGGATTCTGGAAGTACAAAAACAAAGCTTTCTTCAACTGATTACAGGACTACGACCCCACAGGACAACAGGACCACACCACCCCTCACGGAAAAGACCACAGCCACGAACAACCTGACCTCAATGGCGAAACACCAATAGGTCGTTAAACTCAACCTTACAACCGATTAAATCAACAATTCTCTGTTGATTTTTACTCTTTTAGTAAACCACCCTAATTTTTACTGCAGTAGTCTCAAGTGGTGCTGGTCGAGGGGAGTTGTAGCAGGCAAGAAGCCATGAAGCAGAACAAATTAACACACTGGTTGGCAATGAGCGAACCATTTTGTGAGATAAATGAAATTTTAAATAATGTGCTATTGTCTGCAAAAGCAGCTGAGGTAAACCAAGAAGAAAAAAAGAAAAAGAAAAAAAAAAGAATGTCTCATTACCTTATACACATAGTCCTGAGTAATAATCAAAACTTCTGGTATTTACACAAACTCTCTTTCTCATATGCACTCTTTTGCACACACACACACCATTCCATCACACACACACAAGCACACACACACCTGTCCGTGCCATTCCCACCCACTTCATACTCACTTTTAGACAATATCAAAGAGGTTAACAGTGACCGATTTGGCACACAGTGCAGAGAAGCTACCAGTACTGTTCATAACTCACCTGCACATGATAGCTGATCCCCTCATTTCCTGTGTGCATGCTTCGCTAAAACCACGCTGGCCAAACGTTTCATATGTCGCATGATCACTTGAACTTGTTCCATCCCCTTCATCAACCCCCACCCCTTCCTGGCTTTATAAATGGACGGTTCGTCTTAAGAGTTCAACACAGGGTCAGCGACAGACCCATACTTTGCCTCCTGCCTCAACTGCTCTCCTTCATTAGCAACATCTAGTACTACAACTACCTGCCACCTACCCCTACAAATTGTCATGCTCCCCTTCCTTATCCAATGAGCCATCTGACAAAAGCACTAAACTCTGTCATTAACAAACAACTTGAGTGACAAACTTCAAAGGTTTTGTTTCTTTTACAACAAGCAGTCATTTCACACCACTTAAGCTAGACTGTGATCCTTGTCCACCATTCTGAAAGTGTCATATGAATTTCTGAAAGGAATACTGCAAATTTTTAACATGCTTGTTTCCTGAAATGACCATACAAAGTTTGATCAGGTTTTGCTCCTCATGAATGATCAAAGCAACTATATTAAACTTTCCCATTGGTGTTTATTGGAAAACCATAATGTAAAAAAAGAAGGTAGGAAAATTTCTGCTGTGAAAAGCACAGATTTCAATCATGTGGCATTTCCTAGTACTTCAGAACTTCACATAAATTTCCATCATGGGACACTGAAGAGATCAAACCAATGGATGATGCATGATATATACATATATATGAAGAACTGCAGAACACAGATCTGCAATCAGTCAGGTGTCAAAGAGACAGTCCTCCAGGACAAAATGGGAGGCACTGGTGTATTCCAGCAGACAGCTGTAAGCTTGGCGCAGATGCTTCAGGGACTCGCGGTGTGGGCGGCCTGTCTCCTGGAAGTGCCTGTGGTGGATGAGTTTGTCGCACAGGTAATGAAGCCACAACACATTGGTGTAGGGGTGGAACCTCTCCCAGTTGTTCCTGACAACACACACACACACACACTGTCAGAATCAGTCAATGTTTCATGACAGCTTCTAAATCTAAGCCTGCTTCCTGCATTTCTTGCTGACAATGACATGTATGCTCTGCTTTCAGTTTTGAAAGTAAATAAAAGTAACAAAGAAATGGATGCTTTGATTTAAGTTTTGAACGGAAAATGAAAGTGTCTTATCTTCAACAGTCAATCATTTGATTTAAGTGAAATACAAAAAGTTAGAACTAGCTCTTTATAGGCTTTTAAAAAAACTTAGTTTAACTGCACTAAATTTCACTTTTTGCATACATAGCCATCTAACAAGAAAATAAACAGATCATGAAAACACAGGGTCTGACAGAAGAAGATGACACATTCTTACAAGGTTCCATCCCATGATTTCTTTCCTTTGCTACTGGTCTGTGATATGCAGCAAAGCCTCTGCTGGCATCAATTTGACACAACAGAAATGGTAAACCCTTCCACCTTGTGCACATATGAGTCACTGTTTACTCTTCTTCAATTTTACGTCTAGGAATTAAGAACTGTATTGAATGGAACAACACATTCTCCCCGAAAAAACCTTCAACAAGATTCCATAAATACTAAACCATCTAAAGGAATGATAAACTGAAAAAAGAACAGCCACAGACAGACAGGAAGAGATCCAGTGATTCAGTTCCTGACTGTTCACGTACTTGTTTTCCTTTTTCATCATCCTATAGATGTCAAACTGGTAGTCGCCTTTGCCTTCAAACAAGGTGTCATCAGTAGCCAGGTCGCAAAACACAGTGCATCCTTCTGGAAAACAAAAAAAATACCAACAGCATTTTTATTCAGAGGCATTCATGTCATATCATATGTTACTGAAAGAGCCATGAAATTCAACAATCACAAATACACATGAGATATGAACTTTTATCCCCCGCTGGTATTTCAGACACTCCACCTGTGCCGGTCCCATGCCCAGGTGCAGGGAGGAGGGTTGGATGATAGGCTAGCTATCCCTCCCTTTCAAAAAAATCACTGCTACAAAAACGCCATCAAGAACATCAACAAACAGTGAGCGTGCCACCTTTCTTTTCTGCCTGCAAATGTATTTATTTTCCTATCAAACTGGATTTTTTTCTAACAGAATTTTGCCAGGAAAAATCCTTTTGTTGCCATTGGTGCAAAGAGTGAATGCTGCACAAGGTACCTCATACGTTTATCATCTCACATCCAACACGCCATGTGACTGACCCTTGGTGAGCCGCGACAGGGTGAAGTCGATGATGTTGGCGTGGATGCCGTGCGTGCGGATGCTCAGGGTCTGGCTGCTGAGGCAGGCGGTGACCACCTCCTGCTGGGTGGGCTGCACCAGCACGTTCCCCACGTGCAGGTCCCGGTGCTCGAACCTCACCTCCTGCTCTCCCACCGCCAGGGCACACGCCACCTGCTGCAGTATGCTGATCGCCTGGGCTGCACTGGTCAGCTGGAACACGTCATAGCAACTACAGTTTTCACTACTATGTGATAGGATGGAGTGCTCCAAATGGTCAGAACGCTAGATGCTTGCCTGAGTTTCCTGAGTTTAATCCTAGGTACTGGCACACCTTGGTGGGTTAAGGGCGGAGATTTTTCCAATCCCAATCAACATGTACAAACTTGCTAGTTCCTGAACCTCCCTCATGTGTATACTGCCTACATAGGAGAGTAAAAACAGTCATAGAATAGACACATAACAGTTCACTGGTACATATAACTGAACATGGGAGTTGCAGCTCCAAAAGCACAGCAGAAGTTTCATCATCACTTTCAACAAGACCTCAGAGCATGCAGACTCATCCTAAGGCTCCCACAGATGTGACCACACAAAATTCTGATACCTTTTCCAGACCCTGAAGGGCAAAACACATGGGCTTCTGATTTCCAACGACTGATTTTCATGGGTGAAATACATACACTTATTTGGAAGATTTTGAAAACCTCTCTGACTGGACATCAAGAAAAATTATGTAAAAGATTCAGCTGCATATTCAGTTCCTTCTGATGTTTAAAAAAGAAAAAAAAGAGCTGTCAATTTTATTAAACAAAACAAGATTTAATTCAACTACTCAACCAATCATTTCATCAAAGAAAATATATTAACACTGTCAGTCCCCCAACACACATTAAACTGACAAAATGAGCATACGGAACTGAAAAAAAAAAAAAAGTTCATGCCTACCTTACAAGCGTCCAGGTCACACCCTCCATCACCGAATTCCAGCATGATGTACAGCTGATCATCCCCAAAGACATCTGTAAAACATCCCAAACAACATGATACAAATCAAACCGTCAAAGCACAGATAAAAAATAAGTATACATACATATATGGAAACCACACAATAAACAAACTAGTTACAATGACATACACAACTTCTGTTACATACATTTGGTCAGTCACTATCTCTTGGACTACCAACACTTACACCCTTTGGAAAGAACTAGAAATCATTCCTGAACATGAATATTTCCCCATGAGTCATTATTGTTCACTGTTACTGTTAAGGTAATTTTAATGCAATTTCACATTAGTTTAAGTATTAATGACATAGCAATGTACTTACATATTTGTATGCAATAAATCAATTCATCCAAACAGATTTTTATGATAATAATAACTATCTGCATTGACAGCTATTGTTTTCATACATTCTAGAGGGGTCACTTAGCAATGTACAGGATATGACAGGAAAACACACACATTCATTTATGACAATACAAGAGACATGATATGTAGAATATATTACAAAGATTATTTGAAACTTAATTGTGGCTGTGTGTGCGTATGACTCACAACTTCACCAGCTACTGAATCTATGTGAATGAGATTTACCTGGACGATCATTTTCTGAGTTCTTTTTCTCATGGAAAATATCCCACTGTTTCAACAGCTCTTTGGGATACCGGCCCTGCACCAGGGAAGCACTGAAAATCACAATACATATGACAGCGACTGTTTTGTGTTTTCATTCATACACCAAATGCTGAACAAACAGGACAAATAATGTTCAGTTTACACCAAGCATCACCATTTACAAATACATGCATATGCAGGCATTACCTTTTCACTGGACAGAAGTTAGATGTGTTGTTTTCTTCTCCTTCTCGAAGTCTGCTCAGTTCACTGGAGACACAAAACGGTATACTGACTCAGTTACTGCATCTTTTTATGACCAGAGAAGAAATTCTGACAATATTCTATCAAATTTATCTACATGTCTCATATCTGAAGCCAGCTGTACATATGCAGCAGTGAGCACATTTATCATTCTTTGGAAAATTTCAAAGGGTCCAACAAATCGAAAAAAATAAAATAAAATAAAATAAAATAAATAAAACCAACAACCATACACCATACTTACTACAAAGCCCACTGTTGTCTATAACAATTGCCTAGTCACGGATCCACACCAAGCATCCTCTTTTTGTAATGACCAATATCAATTATCTCCCTCCAAAGACAGTCCCCATGATTCTGTGGACACTGAAGACTTACCACAAGTTACCATGGTAGGAAATCGAAACTGAGGCTATCAGGAAAGCATGACATGAAGGGTCATAGACTTAGAGATGATCTTTATCAACTGATGACAATGCGAATGGGAAAATGCTTACACAAATACAAATCAATAACAGATTAAGTGTTTCATTTCAAAGAAAACTGTAAGTAAATACAGATAGACAAACAAATCAGTGTGGTAGCAATAAAAGCCCTTAACTAGCTTATAATTTTTTTTTTTTAACTTAACAAAAAATTAACAGCGTAGGCATTATCAGTGAGTTAAAAAAAAAAGAAAAGAAAAACAAGAGAGGCAAGGCCTTCAAGACTCACGTGATACACTTAAAAAAAAATCCAAGCTTTTTATGTATTGAGTATAATTTCAAAATGTAATGTTTAAGATGAGAAAGATCAGTTTAAAGCAAATTATGTCCCCTAGCATTAATTACAGAGTAATTTCCCTTTTTGACTATCTGCACCAAACGTTTGCAAAATAAATAAAACTTCCATGCTTTGCAAAAGAAGTTCCTGTTTGAACAAAAAATGATAATAATGACTGCTCTTGTTGTTGGGTCAGA